>OMLC01046589.1:0-39824 GCA_900302585.1 Regalecus glesne
GTGTGTGTGCGCACACGCACACACACACACTAATATGTACAGTGGCAAATTATAAAAACAAGACCCAGGTTGTAAATCACCACTAAGTAGCTTAGTGATGTAATAGGCGACATTCCATAACTGAACAGTAAATTCATTTACAGACAAGTTTATGGTGTCCCAACAAGCTGGCTTGCTCCAATTAGACACACTTGCTGAGTCATACAACACAAGCACTAAGAATGTGCTCCAGCTATCCTGTTTGCTCTTTGACAAGGGAGGCCTTAATCCTCCATACTCTGTAAAAGAGGCATACAATGTAAAGTGCTTTGAGTGGTTGCTGTTGCTAAACCATAAAAATGCTATACAAAATAAATTAATGTACAATTTAGACAAAGGAGTCTAATGTAAAAGCCTGGCTGTCGAAAAGAGGCTTACATGACAGTGGAGTAGTGGTGCTAACCCATTGATAAACTGCCACCACTGGAAAGGCCACTTTTGTAATTGTGACAAAAGTGCATGACCATACCAGTAAACACTTTGAACATCTCTGAGGTTCAAAGTTTGACAGATGATCAGTTGTTTACACAGCAGAAAGTAGTAAATTAAAGGAAAGAAAGTAGTCTGTCCTCAGTGTGTTGATTAGAACCATATCAGTCAGTCTCCTTTTAGCTTCAAATACAGCTTTTTCATACAGTCAGGAAACCAGTGTTGGGGAGACCAGGAACTTCCCTATATAAACCTGCAGTTATTACATTCTTAAGTCATTAATGTTTGGCAGGTTTCCACAAAACAGCATTATTTTCCTGTAAATTATCATACTTTGAAGTGAGGCTGTATAAAACATTCCAGCTGTGATCAGACTTGCTGCCCTCCTTACTAATGGTCATATAAAAGAGATCAGAGGCTTGAATTCCTGTTAAACCTGCTGGATATCATAGGCAGCAGTAGTTGGATAGACCAGCCCTATTTCCTCTCAGATGCCCATCAAAAAAAACAACAACCACATGCTCCACTTAAAACTGGTGATACATCCTAGCAATGTAAGTGCCTTGTCAGCACCAGTCTACACAATTTCAGTGCAGGACTCATCCATTAATGTATAGGTATGCAAAACTTGCTTGGGTGGTCATGTGGTTTTTCAGGTACTGGGTCTTCGAACCTTAAACATCTAGGATGATAAGAGATCTAAGGTATGCGTATCATACAGTTGGCATTATCTGCAAAAAAGGGGAAAATACAGAATATCTAATGAAAAAATCCTGGTATTTGAAGCTGACTCTTACCAGAGGTAGCTCCCAAAGTAGGCCACAATGTTGTGGTGCATGCATTCCTTCACCATGAAGATTTCCTGCTGAATGATGGAAAAGTCATCCCCTGGAAGCAAAGACAAAAATCACACACAAGGTCAAAATTTGTGGTTTTCATTTTCGGTAAAGAGCAATTTGATGGCACTCTGAAATCACTGTTAAGAAACCCAACACCTATTCTTACCAAATGTTTTATGGGGTGAAATTCTGGCAAATTATGAGTTATTTTCATATTATAATTCATAGGAAGATAGCCATTTTATGACTTTAAAATAGATAAATTGCAAAGGTACTGTATTATCATCATGTGTGCAAATGATACAACTGCTGGTTACTGTTTTGAAGGCCCAAAAGTATGGATTTCAGAGATGACTTTTTTTTCCTTTTAGAATGCCAGGCTCAAAACCTCTAGGGGGAAGTCTTCCAATAGATTTATATGACTATATGGGTTTCTATCCAACCCCTGTGTGTAACAGTGTGTAACACAACTGCCAGAAACATTAAATAGGAACACCTTATGCCTCCAAAGTTTTGTACTGTAGGGCCAGGATCCAGGCTGTTTTCCAGTTAAGCAAAACGCACCAACACATCCTATTGGTAGGAAGTTGGAAGACCAAAATAAGTAAGACCAGCTGCTCCCAACATAGCCCCTTTTGAACATACTAACACAGGAGGTTATGATCTATCTGGAGTTGGCTGCTTTTAATACTCTATGAAGCTACTGTTCTGGTATAAGTGCCTGTTATAAGTCAACGATAGATGTGCGTCATACATGCATATGCATGATTTAGATTGGGTAACAAAAGTGTCAAAATATTATGTGATTGTGTACAAGTATTAAAAGTAAATGGAAAGTCAAAAGTATTTTGCATGTGAATTGTGGATCTGGAGAAGGCTTATTGCTGGATCCGTCGGGAGATATTGTGGGAGGTGCTATGGGAGTATGGGATCAGGAGGTCACTACTCAAGGCCCTCCAATTTCTGTATGCCCAAAGTGAGAGCGGTGTCCAGATTCTTAGTAGCAAGTCAGACTTATTCTTGATGGGGTTAGCCTCTGCAAGGGCTGCATCTTGTCAGCTCTCCTGTTTGTGATATTCGTGGACAGAATTTCAAGGCGTAGTTGTGGAGGACTGGGGTTGGAGTGATTGTATTGATGATTCCCTTATCAGTCCCGTGCGGGGAAATTGAGATTTCTCTGCATTTTTGACCCAACCTATTGTATAGGAGCAGTGAGCTGCCAACATATGGCGCTCGGGGAGCAGTTAGGGGTTAAGTGTATTACTCAAGGACACCTCAACATGCTATATGCAGGACCGGGGATCAATCCTGCTACCTTCCGATTGCCAGACGACCGCTCTACCCACTGAGCTATGCCGCCCCATTATTGCTTTTTTGCAGATGATGTGTTTTGATAGCATCATCGGTCTGTGACCTTCAGCTCTCATTGGATCAGCTTGCAGCCAAGTGTGAAGCAGCTTGGATGAGGATTAGCACATCTAAATCGGAGGTCATGGTTGTCAGAAAGAAACCGATGGATTACCCACTCCAAGTAAATGGTAAATGGACTTGTTCTTATATGTTCTTTTCTAGTCTAACCACCACTCAAAGGGCTTTACAATTAATACCTCACATTTACCGAGCTACACGGCCTTGAACCCACAACGCTTGACCCCCAGGTGTGCACTCCACCTGCTGAGCCACCACAGCTCTACGGAATTAATTCTTCTGTACCATGCTGAAATAAAAGATGTTATGATGAACTTTATAATGGTTGCGAACGTTATTGCTGATGTATTTTCTAAAAAATCTAAGAGCTAGTTGTGGTGATGGGTCTCCTTTAATTCGTATGGGTGTTTTGGGATTTGGCATGCATCAGAAGTCAATTAGTTGTTGGGTTTTGGCTGTATTAAGTAGATTGTTGTTGCTTGTGCACCACGTAACAGCTTGGTCGACTTTGGTGCGGTATCTAGGTTTCATCATTGTTGGAGACGAGGCCTACAATGGTTGTGTCATGGGAGTATTTTATAATTTTTATAGAACTTTCAATACGTGTAAAAATGGGTAATGTAAAGTGAGAAGAGCCAGGGGGAACGAACACAGTCAGGAGGAGCAGCGTTGCTTGAGGGTAAGAGGGTGTGATGCATGGTTATTACTTTGATCGAAGGGGAAATATCATGATCAAAAAGGTGGTTCTCCCAGGGTGAGGTAGAGTCAATGCACTCCGGTTTTACTGACCCTTGTGGATTCCTCAAACGTGGTAATCTTGACTGCATAATTTGTGGCATTTGCACTCTCCCCTCTTTGGGGTAGCATGGCTATGGAAGTACAGCACCTGTCTAGTAATTGGAGATTAGTGGTTTGATACCCGATCCAGCAGAACGTGTGTCGAGGAGTCCTTGAGCAAGACACTGAACCCTAACAGCTCCCCGAGCGCCATATGTTGGTAGCTCACTGCTCCTTTACAGTAGGATGGGTTAAAATGCAAAGAAATCCAAATTTCCCCTTGCGGGACTGATAAGGGAATCCTTTTATTTATTTATTTAAAACTGATCCCTGAGTACAGCACAATGGCTGTGCTCACTGCTCCTATAAAGATAAGATACGATATTCCTTTATTAGTCCCACAGGGGGAAATTACGGTGTTACAACGGCAAAGTGGAAAGCACGGTAAGAGAGGCATCAAATCTAGAACATAATATGTAACATGAAAAAATTAACAAGGGGAGAAATATGAACACTATATACAGTATGAACAAAAAAAAGTACACTCATTTTAAATTAAACGGTACGTTGATGTTGTTGTTCATGTATTGAGTTTGTTCTACTGCGGGAGCAGCGCTGATAATAGTCTGACAGCTGCGGGAAGGAAAGACCTGGGGAAATGCTCCTTCAAATACCTTGGATGGACTAATTTATCACTGAAGGAGCTCTCTAGTCTAGCAATGTAGTCCTGCATGGGGTGAGAACCATTGCCCATCATGGATGACATGTCCCACTACCACCACAGTGTTGAGGGGGTATCCCAGGACAGAGCTTGCTCTCTCTCTTTAAGATGGGTTAAATACAGAGAAGAGATTCCACCGACCTTGGTCATATGGCAAGAATTCTTCCACAAGAAGCTCTGATTCCATGGCTGGATCAATTTTCATATCCAAGAGTATGGTGAAGAGTTTGAAAAGAGTTGATGTAATTGAAGGTGGGACTAGTTTATGAACATGATGTGTGTAGGCATTTGATGATTCCAGGCGTTAAAGGGCATAGTGGAGGACTTTGGTAATTACATCCTCAACACACTGATTGGCTTGATAGGCAACTTGATATAGATCCATTATGCTTTCAAGGTTCAGATGTTAGTAAAGCTAGTCAGAAGTGATCTTTAAAGACTTTGGTACAGGAATGTTGGTAGATAGTTTGAAGCACTATGGGAAAGTACACTGGTTTAGAGAGCTGTTAAATATGGTGGAAAATATTGGGGTTTATTGTGCTGCACAGTGTCTCAACAAACTAGGGCTGATGCTGTCTGGCCCTGCTTCTTTGGTAATGTTCCCCTGGCGCTGCAGCTGCCCACTGCTTCAATACAATAGGATGAGTGCATCCTATTGTAGGATTGAATGCAGAGGCAAACTTTTATTGTAGGAATACAATGACCAAATATAGAAGGTTTCCTTTCCTTTTCATTCAATTTCTTGACTGGAGCTCTCACCTCATCTTCCTGGATGCAGAAGGGTGGCAATGGAGTGGAAGCAGGGGGCATAGCTGGTGGAATAGGTTCTTCAAACCTCATATAAACTCATTTAATTAATCTAAGAGGTTATGATCATAATCTGGAGAGTGCCTGGGGTGTTTTTATACTCTATCATTTCTTTATTTTCTTCCATATTGATCTTGAATTACTGGGAGAGAATAGTTTGAATGTTGTTGTGTAGCTGGACTTTACTTTTCTTTATTGCAACACACAATTTATGCTTGGCTGCTCTGTGTGAAAAACATCATATCTATTCTCCAAGGTGTTTCTCACAGCATCGAAAGAAAATTTAAATTATGAAAAGAAAAGGTAGGAAATGTCCTATTCATGTGAAACTAAAATGATCCATAAAAATGAACAGAAGATGAGAGATGAGATGTATTTTAGTAATCCCTATGGGGATATTCAATCTCAGCATTTAACCCATTCCAACAAACACACTGGAGACAGTGGACAGCTACAAGCAGTGGATAGCTATGGTGCAACACCCATGGACCAACTACAGTTTTTTCCTATTTCCTTGGTCAGGGGCACAGGTAGGAGTATCGACCTTATATAGGGAGAAATTGTAAACTCCACACAAACAAGTACCTGAGATGGATTGGGATTTGAACCCAGGCACTTTGAGAATAACCACTGGGCCACCATGCTGTCCAAAAAATAAAGGATGCTATTCAACTGATACAATAAATCAACAACATAATAGAAATGGAATGGACAGGGGAAGCATAACTCAGGAGGTAGGGCAGTCATCTAGTAATTAGAGCAGGGGTGCGCGCTCTTTTTTTAGCACGTCAGCTTCTACACTTTGCACCATTGTTTGTGCATGAGCAGTAACAAGTAAGATGTCATCTGACTGGCTGCCCTGATGATAAGCTGACGTCTATTTTTCTTAATGCCATGCGATCTACCTACACTGCCTATGCGATCAAGTGGTAGATCGCGATCGACGTAGTGAGCACCCCTGAATTAGAGGATTCGTGGTTCAATCCCTACTTCCTTCAAAAAGCATGTCAAAGTGTGTCCTTGAGCAAGACACTGAATTTTCCTAAATAATTGGGGAAATAGACGAAAATTAGCCTGTTATTTATATCGGGCATATTTACATTCTAAATGTTTATTAACATGCACTGTCCCTCTAAAGGAGGTTAGTTTTATCATCATAGACTGAATGTGAACACAAATGATCTTCTGATGATAATAGGTCAATCTCCAGTGGTTTATTTGGATTTGTATCTTTAAGAATTCACAAACACAAGCACAGGAAATAGACTTAATGCAAAAATCCCAAACCTCCTTGGCAGTTCACCTTATGGTATCTACTATTTATTTTAATAATAAATAATATTGTAAAGATGACCAGACATGGCCAGTTAATATGCAAATTTTACATTGAAGACTGTATGGTAGGTCCCCACCATCCAGAATTTGAATTTTCAAATAATGAAAAACAAGTTATTATCTACCCATCTATCCATCGTCAACCCCATATCCGAAATCAGGTCGCAGGGAGACTGGAGCCTATCTCCGTTCTCGTTGGGCAAAAGGCAGGGTACACCCTGTATAGGTCGCCAGTCTATCACAGGCCAGAGCAGTTAGGGGAACAGTGTCTTGCTCATGGACACCTCAACACGCTACTCTGCAGGTGTGGGGATCAAACCTGCAACCTTCCAATCGCCAGGCAACCACTCTACCGACTGAGCCATGCTGCCCCTTAAGTTTATTATCTAAACGAATTATGATGATATTTTGGCTAAAGTGTCTCCCAAATGTTTGAAATACTAAAAGGGGAAGTATTGGAAAACTACTTTTGGCCTTATACCACAATTTACACTTCCAAACAGTTCATGTGATTAAGTATTATATTTTTTCAAGCAAATATCATTATATACACAGATATTGTGTCAATTGCCGATTGATTATCAGTACATTTTCGACATCACTGCAAAGGAGTAAAACAAGGTGTCGAAATTAATGTTTATTTGTATATAAATCTTCAGTATCGTAACTCTAAATTATGTTGAGTTTGCTTGTTATGAGATGGGCTGTATACTGTAAAAATAATAACTTCTAGGTTTTTTATGTGTAACCAACTTAAATAGCATGATTCTGCATGGTTGGCTGAAAAAAAGACTGGCTGGTTAAGTTTAGGATTCACTAACTTATGTATGCTGCTGACAGAACTCCCGTGTATTATTGCTGATTCCTCACTGATAATACTGTGGCTTTTCCGAAGCGTAAAGGAAATAGCAGCAGTGATAGAAAATTTTAGAGACCCTAACTTTTCTCGTCTTAAACTAGTGTAGGAGAGAATATATTAATAATTGATTGTTACAGGACCACAATGACTGTTTTGACCTTGTACATTTTTTGAGTGTGCCTGCTGAGGCAATGGGTCAACAGCCGCCCTACTTCCAGGCTGTCTAGGAGTGATAAGGACTTTTCACATGAGCATCTAAATTCAAGACTGCAACTGTAATGCATGTAATGTATTATTCTGGATAAATAACAAACTGCCATTTGTCTCTACCATGCTAACAACTCAAAGAATAATTAAACAAGCTGATGTCTGTCCAAGTCACATGTGATAGCGCTGAGTGTGTATGCTGATACAAACGTGTCCATAAAAATGTACATTCTTCAACACACTCTTCAGTAATGTGCAAAATTCAAGCAATAAAATAACAATCTGAGAACCATATTAATGCCATGAATACAATACAATGTACTGCAGTTGTTAATCTGTGTACGTAATGTGAATCTCTTTGTTACACTATCATCTTTGCTGTGAAGTACTGTTTCACTAAGAGGCAAAGTATTTATAAAAATCACTATTATTCAATTACCAAAATAACCTGCATGTGCACATAACATGATAGTATTAAGTTCAAGATACTCCAAAGTGATTTTTATGAATCAGAGCAAAACCAAAGAGGGAGAAAGAGACTAGATTATTTTTCACACGGCACATTTCCCATACCATAACAGGAATTTCACAAAATGTGAAAAACAAATGTTTCAAAAAAGTTAGCCAACTACAGAAGCTTTAAGAAAAGAAAAAATATCAAAAATGTATATTTAAGTATAGATAAGTGTAACTGTGACTGGATCATTGGATGTAGAGGCTTGATTTCACTGCCTCCCTAATTCATCTTTATGTTACTCAGTAAGGAGAGTGGGTTGTCTAGTAATAACATCAACAATAAGAGGAGTTAAATGCAGAGGATACATTTCACTGTAAGAGCACAATGATGACCTGTCCTGGGTGTTTCCCCACCTTTTGCCCAAGGAGCACTGGGATAGGCTCCAGCATGGCTATCTAAGTCAATTTCTGATAAGTAGTTGACAATGGATGGATTGATACAAAATGCATAAATATTACGCATCCATGGAAAGAAATGTATATTTGGCTTGATATTGGCAGATAGCTAGTATTATTCGAGTTCCATTTTGAAACCTGCACACAACATCGGTTAACGGTGACATAACATCAAAGACAAATTTTCCCATCAAGACAAATTAAATATTCTGTTAACCTACATTTTGTCCACCCAAGCTACTTTAACTATCAATGGCATGTATATGTTAGGCTTTTAATGATGCCAAACCCAGAAAGAACAGTTCTTACTGATCATTTTCCAACCATATGCCTTTTTCACATCATTGTGGAGTAGTGATGGATCACATGTCAAGGTACTCTTTAGTTAAGGGATAATAACATATAATTCCTGTGTAATTTCCATGTCACTCCGTCCTGAGGAGCTCGATTCACATCGGGAGGAGCTGCTGGTGATCTGATATTGTCGTTGATTTATTTGTTCATTTGCAAGGGACAAGTACAGAGAATATTGGTTGTTGCATCTGCAGTGTCTGATGTACTGTAAACATGTATAGAGAAGGTCTGTTTTATGTGCCACCTTCGTCCCCTCATTGTGGAGGTGGACACAGACTTTGATGGAGCTTGGGGGATTAAGGCTAGATGCCATTCCTGACACCCAGCGGTGGATTTAAACCTGTTGCCTCTGGCTCGTCAGTTCTTAAGGCGCATGGACTCTACCCACTGATATACTGCAGCCCCCTACTGTACACATGTATATAGCTGAAAGCTAATTTCCAACTTGTTTATTTGTAATCACAAACATGCTGCAAAGCAATAGTGGATCATTTGAAGTGCTGTTCCTGTAAAATTGAAAAAACAAAGTAACACATGATACCCACACTCCAATAATAGTAGCTAGAGGCCTGAAAGTGTAACCACTTCCTGGCGTCTGAATACTTCCCAGTGCTCTCAGAAATACCAAGGTCTGCTTAGCTTATATAAAAAAGTATGAATAAGAATCACATGCTACTGCATTTGTCATTCATTAAGACTGTAGCAAAACTGTTAATTTATCTATACCATTTTTGGAATAAACAATAGCCAACAAAAAAGTCAATTGTTATGAGAAAGTCAATGTTGCAACTAGACACTTGGATTTAAATGGTTTTAGAGGTCTTTATGAATGATCATTAATCAATTTCCCCTTTTCATGATATTTCAAAGGATTCCTCTCCCCGCAGGGCTACCATTGTAATAAATAGCTATGGTTCCAGTTATGATTTGAGAAACTTTTTTTTTCTCCAAGTCACATCTAAATATTTAAATTCAGTCTTATAAATGATTCTTATCAATTCCATCTCATCAAATGTTTTCTAAAGGATTAAACATCGTGTAGAGATACTTATTTTTCATACCCCACTGACTTGTCAAAGCTTTAGTAAAAATGAGCATCCACAAGATCTGAGTTAATATCTTGGCAAGAGAAATAGTATTAGGATAACTTTTTTTTAATTTGGATTTCTCAGCATTTTAACCCATCCTATTGTATAGGAGCAGTGAGCTGCCATTATATGGTCCTCAGAAAGCAGTTAGGGGTTCAGTGTCTTGCTCAAGGACACCTCAACATGATATATGCAGGACCGGGTATCGAACCTGCAACCTTCTGATTGCCAGACGACCGCGCTACCCACTGAGCTATGCCACCCTGGCATATGGGGGGTGGCATATCTCAGTGGGTAGAGCGGCCGATGATCCATCTGAAATGGTAGAATCAAGAAATCAGTGCCCTAATTTACTTGTCGATGTATTTATTAATTCATCCTGTCCTTATCTTTTATCAGAAATCTTGAGCTTCAGAATAAGGCCTGGAGGTAGTCTGCTATCACATTAAGAATGGGAAAGGATTAGAGCACAGCCGTGTGTGTCTGTGTGTGCATGCATGTCCATGCACCTGTTCCTTGGGGTGGACCAACTTTTGGCATGGTGTGTTTTCGGGATTGAAATCAACTTGCAGGGATGATTGAGCATGCATCAAATCACCGTATGGAGAGTTACAAAACAAAAAGAACACGAGAGCAACTTTACATTAGCTATCCACAAAACGGGATGCACATTTGTTTTCGGTTTTGTAATGACTACATCTAGTGGAGTTGCTTTGGAAGATTTCAAGCATATGTTTATAAAATATTGGTTCAGAAATGCACATGAGTTCATTCAAATACAAACTAATAAGAATCCATGATTATATATTATTATGTATGGTATACCCTAAAAACATTGATAATCTTTACCATGAAAATATAACTAATTGATGCCCCAAAAAAACCCTGTTGCTGTTAAATCAGTCTCAGCTGCATCTTTTTTTTTGGTACCGATTTCTTAATGAACCCACTTTCCAATCACAGCGTGTTTCTGGCGCTCTTCTTTCAAGATTGACACTATCAATGTCCAATCACAGCATTCCAAGAAAGGGGAGTGGGTGGATATACGCCAGGAAAGCAGTACATTATGAATAACACGACAGCTAAGCCTGTCTCTGCAACTGTAGACAGTCTCACACTGCTGAAACTAACGTAAGTAAGAGGGAAAGGCAGCTAGCTCTTATTAAGGGCACTGGGTTATTAGCGGCCAAAAAAATGGACTTACTTAGATAGCTATAGAGGTTTAGGTTTTATGGAGGGAGCAGGGAAAACTCAACCAGACTGCATGATATGTGGAGAAAGATTAGCTAACAATAGCACGAAGCTGAATAAGATGAAAAGACACCAAGACACTAAACAACCAGAGACAATTAACAGAGACGTGAAGATTTTCCTCAGGAAAAAAAGAGCTGGCTTTGGGAACCATACCGAAGGATGTCCAAACCGCATTCGTCAGGGCTGGGAGTGATATGCAGAAGGCCACAGAAACATCCTTTCTCTTGAGCTTTCTCTTTTAATAGCCAAGGCTAAGAAAGCTCACAACATTGGCGAGTAGCTAATCAAAGTAGCCCTCATTAAAATGGTTGAAAATGTGTGCGGCCCTTAGGCAGCAGATCAGTTCCGCAAGGGGCAATTTGGATTTCTCTGCATTTTAACCCATCCTATTGTATAGGAACAGTGAGCTGCCAACATGGCGTTCAGGAAGCATTTAGGGGTTCAGTGTCTTGCTCAAGGACAGCACAACATGTTTTCTGCAGGACCGGGGATCGATCCTGTAACCTTCTGATTGCCTGACGACCGATCTACCTACTGAGTTATGCCACCCCATAGATCAGTACGTTGTCAAGGAGTCATGGGTTTTGGATCCATTCATGGCCAAAATCGAGGATTTGGAATATCTGAATTGCGAGGATGAATTTGTTGACCACCAGACTGATTCACCGTCACAGAAATATTTCCCAGAATCAAGGATTTAACAAGTTCTGGATTGTCAGACGACTGGGCATTGCTCCCAGGCCCATGCCATGGCCATGATTATTCTCCCGTTTACTACAATACATCTGTTAGAAGTGGCCTTCAGTGCAATTGTTGTCATCAAAGTAAAAGCACGCAACAAACTGGATGTTCACAACGACATCTGACTAGCTGTCACTCAAATTACACCCAACATTCCATCCTTGGTTATAAGCATGCAAGCCTAAGGTTCTCATTAAGACAAAACCTAATGGTAGCATCACCATCAACCTCATGAAGATCTGTGACTCCCATCCTTGTCAGTTGTTGCAATCAGATGTTTGACAGTCCCCGTCAAAAACGCATTTTACTCCTATTATTTATTTATTTCAAGCACTTGGTAGCATCCATCCATCCATTGTCAACCGCTTATCCGAAATCGGGTCGCAGGGGAACTGGAGCCTATCTCCGTTCTCATTGGGCGAGAGGCGGGGTACACCCTGTATAGGTCGCCAGTCTATTACAGGACAGAGCAATTAGGGGAACATTGTCTTGCTCAAGGACACCTCGACACGCTTCTCTGCAGGACCGGGGATCGAACCTGCAACCTTCCGATTGCCAGGCGACCGCTCTACCCACTGAGCCATGCCACCCCTACTTCTTAGCATGTTATTTCAATAATTTCCACTGCTGTGTGGGAGAGCTATTAGTTCATGTACATACATTAATGCTTTTCACAACACCACGTGGTTTCTGCCTCTTTCTTTTCAGTTTTCCATGATTTTCAATAACTTTGTTGTGATTGCTCCCCGACTTCAGCCAATATTTTTCGTGACATACACCCAACCTAACTAATTTTTAATTTGTGATAATGGGCAATACAAATAAAATTGACTTGACTTAACCAAAGTTGCATGGTGTCCTCTGTGTTTCTAGTTCTGATGTTCTTGAGCTACATTTAGGGGAAAACTGCTACGATTTGGCATTTACTAAGAGGCCCATTTTAAAAAGCAATTTGTCCCCACATTGAAGAAGTGGACAAGGACTCAGACGGAGCTTGGGGGATTAAGACCAGATGCCCTTCCTGACACACTGTGGTAAATTCAAACCCGCTGCCTCTGGCTCATCTTTTCCCAAAATGAGCACATTAAGCACTGAGCTACCGTGGCCCCTTGAGCTACCGCAGTCCCTAACACGTCACCATTAGTCCCCACATTGTGTGTGTGTGTGTGTGGTGGGGGGGCATGGACTTTGATGGAGCTTGGGAGATTAAGGCCGAATGCCCTGTGGTGGATTCAAACCTACTGCCTCTGGCTCATCAGTTACTGAAGTGCTAAAGCAGCCCCCAGAATTTGGCATTTACTATGAGATAACATTCTATTTTTGGAGAAATAATTTCAGAGTTTGGCAATTGGTACAGCAGGAAAAGTTAATCTTGAGGCCTGCAGGGCACTTAAAATGTAAGAAGACCAACACTTCATGTATTAGAAGTATGGTCATTAGGATGTACATATCCAATGTTTGTGCATATGAAGATAGTTAATAGAAAAGCAATAAATTCTGATATGGAATAAGACAATACATTTTTTAATTCACATTAAAAAGTAGAAAAAAACTCCTTAAGTTTTCTTGGTGTTTTAGTTGAAAAAATGACACTAAAATTTCATACCAGTGTTTTTAGTCAACCAAGTGTTTACCGACCAATATATTTGTTGGAATTCCTTCAGTCCTAAATCAAGGGGAGTCTATCTGCATTAGAACCAGAAACCTAATTCTTTGTAGACAAAAGTAGTTGTTTTTTTTCACTTGTACTCATTACATTACATCACAGGCATTTAGCAGTCGCTCTTATCCAGACTGACGTACATCAAGTGAGCCGTTAGGGTTCAGTGTCTTCCTCAAGGACACCTCGACATGCTATATGCAGGACCAGGGATCAATCCTGAACCTTCCGATTGCCAGATGACTGCTCTACCTATTGAGCTATGCCGCCTCCGACTCTTCAACAACATGAGAGGGTAAACCATGCTAATTTTTTTGTTGCCAGTCAGATACTGTAGGTCTCTCATTGGTTAGTTTCGAGCCGCAAATGAGTATAATAATTTAGAACCAGTCAGTCATTATTGCTGCATTGCATGCTCTGAGGAGTGTAGGACGAAAAAACCGTTTCAGTATGTTTCATGATGTTGCTGTTATTTTTCGCTCTATTGAAATAAGAAAATAAAACAACAAAAAGTGAAACATTATTAATATCACAGAAAAGTGAATCGGTCCTAGACACAAAGTTTATTTGGAGAAACATTCCGTCACTCTTACAAACTTTTTAAAGCAGGATTCCCTTATCAGTCCCACAACGGGAAATTTGAAATTTTCTGCATTTTAACTCATCCCGTTGTATAGATGCAAGGAGCTACCACCATATGGCGCTTGGGGAGCAGGTAGGTGTTCAGTGTCTTGCTCCAGGACACATGCTTTCTGCAGGACTGAGGATCGAACCTGTAACCTTCCAATCCCAGACAACCGCTCTGCCCACTGAGCTATGCCGCCCCTTATACATGATCCAGCGATTGACATGATCCTGATGCTCGACTGGGACTGAGAAGCGTCTGGCAGTTGACAGACCCTTCTCCCTCTCTCCGGCCCTACACGCCTCTCTGGAAACAGAGACGCACGGCTCAGATGGGGTGACACGTTGGACTGAGTCTTCCTGGACGCCGCTTATCTCTTCAACGATGGCAGAATCCCATCAAGTGACCTCTTCAGTCTCGACTGACTGCATACAGTTGCATAATAACCAACAAATGATTGGTTTCATAAGCAAATTGCCATGACCATTGACAATGACAATGGCACTGTGTACATTCACAGAGGATTGGGGAATAGCTGCAAACACAACCTTCTACGACGATGATTGAAAAATGGTAAATGGACTTTTCCTTGTATAGGGTTTTTCTAGTCTAGCGACCACTCAAAGCGCTTTATGATTAATGCACTCTTGGCCCTGCTCAGGGATGGTTCTTCCCTTGTCTTCACATAGATGGTTTGACTCCCTGCTCAAACCAGTTCAAACCTCCCTATCAAGAATGTGAACATTCTCATCCTTGAAAGAACGGCCACATACCTGTAGATGGGTGGACTATGGAGTCCTGGCCTGACGTGTTTGCACTTCTATGTTATGTCATCCTCTTGGCCAGTGTCTATTTGATCCCCCATGTATAATGGGAAATGTGTAATTCTCAGTAATCCTCCCAGCACTTAAAACCATATAATATATTGCTTTTTGTGACAGGAGACCTGATCATTGGAGTCTACCAATTTCAATGTGTTTCAGGGTTTGAGAACAACCTAGACATGGTGTTTGGAAAATACACATTCCAACACCCCCTCTACATACAAAATCAGCACTACATTGTGCTTAGGTAGCTTTTACCCTGTCTTTGATTGGCTGATACACTGTTTGGGTGTTTTCCTGGCTTTGACAAATTGCCCAATTACAATAACCACACCTGATATTTTACCCTTGTAGGCCACTCCAGGGGATGGTGTACGGCTGAGACCATACAGATGCTGCTGGGCCCTTTTAACAACAGGTGGTGTGGCTAGTCCATGTCATGTCTTTGTGGATGTTGACTCCCAGATATTTGAAATTATCCACTCTCTTCACCACTGTGCCATTGATAGTGACTGTAAAGTGAGTGTGTCACCCTTTCCTGAAATCTTCAATGACCTCCTTGGTTTCAGAGATGTTTAGTGAGAGGTGAACCACTTTTCCAGGGTGGTAATCTCCTCCCTGTAGGCCGTCTTCTCACCAAGGGAGATCAAGCCCACAACTGCTGTGTCATCCAAAAACTTCACAATGCTATTTAAAGCCTTTATTACCACACAGTCATAGGTATAGAGGGAATACAGGAAAGGGCTGAGGACATAGCCCTGTGGCACTTTTATGGTGAGCGTCAGTGGAGATGAGGTGCGGCTGTCCACTCTCACCACCTGGAGGCGGTCCATCAGAAATTCTAGGATCCGGTCACACAGTGATATGTTCAGGCCCAGGTCCCTGAGCTTATGGAGAAGCATGGAGGACACTACAGTGTTGAATGCTAGAGCTGTAGTCCACAAACAGAATCCTCGCATAGATGCCCCTTCCCTCCAGGTAGGAAAAGGGGGTGTGTAGAACGTGGGCGATGGCGTCCTCTGTGGCTCTGTTTAGTCGATATGCGAATTGCAGGGGGCAGATGAGGGATTTAACCAGCTTCTCAAAACACTAGTTGGCTATGGGGGATAGGGCAATAGAGCGCCAGTCATTGAGAGTGGTCATTTTCTGTTGTTTGGGAATATGAACAATGGTGGTGAATTTGAAGCAGGTAGGGGCAGTCTGTAGGTAAAGGGAAGGGTAAAATATGTCCATGAATAATCCCGCTAGCTGGAGAGCACAGACCTTCAAGACATGCCCTGAAATGCCGTCTGAGCTGGCCGCCTTGCATGAGTTGATCAGCATGAATGTGTGGCAAACTTCAGCCTCAGTGACAGAGAGAGGGTAGTCCTGGTCTTCAGTGGTAGTAGAAGAGAGGCAGTGCAGGGAGGGAGCGGTGGTCAAGGGGGGGTCTACCAGAGGGATCAAACTGGGGGTGGGAGCTGTCTTAAAGGTTTGTTGGATTTTATTCTTGAAGTCTGTTATGTTTTAGAGTCCTTGCCATAGGTGTCTTGGATTGTTTGAGGCATGTTTGGACTCACTTCATTTCCTGTACTCCACCTTTGCTTGTTTTATAGTTGTTCTGAGGTCATAACTTGCTTGTTTGTATTCCTCCAGTGAGCCAGCGCTGAAGGCTTCAGCCCATGCATGGAGAGCTGCACGAACATCACTGTTGATCTATGGTTGTTGTTTTTTTTGGTCGGGCATGGTTCTTATTGTTTTTTGTGGGGACTATATCCTCAGTGTATTTCTGGGTGAAGCTGGTGACTGCATCTGTGTAGTCATGGATATTAACTGCTGTCGTGAAAATCTCCCAGTTCACGTGATTAAAACAGTCCTGCAGGATGCCGTCTGACTGATCTGACCAGAAGTGAATGGTCCTATAGGTTGGAGCTTCATGCTTAAAATGCTCCCTGTAGGAGGGGAGGAGAATGGAGGAGTGGTCTGATTTGCCTAATAGCTGGCAGAAAGGGCTTTGTAACATCGATGAAGGAAGTACAACAGTGGTCGAGTATACGTTCACCATGTGTATTGAATTGGATATGTATATAAAACTGATCATATGCAACCTTTATGTCACTGTATTGTTTTTAAGGAGGGGATACCAACAGTCAATTGAGACTGGAGAGGTCACTAGATGAGTGACAGAAATCTTTCTCTCAATAAACATTGTTTCCAGATGAACTGATTCACTTTTCTGTGATTAATAATCCTTACCTGGATTACTGTGCTTATATAAAGCCAAAAAGAAGACATTTATGTAGAAGTCAATCTCTATATCGGTCTTGATGGAGGCTTAATAATCCAAGTTTCTGAATAAACTTCATATCCAGTTGAACTGATTCACCTTTTTTTGAGTCGTTTCTATATCCTTTGATGGTCACTTAGCGAAGACTTCAATAGTCTTTACCATAGACCTTGCCCTCCAAGTTGCCCAACATACTATTTTACCCAAGAACCACTGCAGCCTGAGGGCCAGATTCCTCCCTTCTTCTTTATACAGTCCTGCCTACATAGTAGCGTCACTTCTTCTGGTCAAACCTGTTTGATACTTGAGTCCGCCTAAATACTGTTTACCTGAAGGAAGGCAGAAAAAGCTAATGGTATCTGTGAGGAGAGAAGCTCCTGATAAAACAGGATGCACACGCTGGGGTCAGGGAACTAGTCATATTGAACTAGTCACACAAAAAACTTTTTTTTGATTCCCTTAAGTGGATTATTGAGCATGCATCAAGATATCTTTGGAATAGTATTATATTTGTTCCATTGAAAATGAAGATAGCATCTACACAATTTTGCCACCTAGAAAACCTGACTCTGGAATGTACCAGTATGATGCCACAAGAAACATGCAACTTGAAACCTTTCCCTGTAGAGAGCTGTTGATTAGTTCTTCTGAAAACAAGAACTACAGGCATACTTTTATCAAAATCAAGATTACTGACCAAGTGTGCTTACCATATGGGGAATTTGATTCCGGTATACAGTAGCTTCTTGTATTGACATATATCACTCAAAAAAGCAATGTAAAACAAAAACAGAATAAATAAAAGGAATAATAAATATGATACTGGAGACAAGTATGTATGCCCAACAAAATATTTCACAACTATACTATTGTCTTTATAGTTCTTAGTGACAGGTATTGGATCCAATGTCCATCCATTAGACCCCCCCTGTACTGTAACTATTTTATCAATTGAGCGCTGGAAACCTTTCAGGCTTCCACAAATGATTAGCACTATGAATTTAGAATTCATTAACACATATCTATACCATTGTCCTTGCTTCTAGACACTAAAACTTTTACACTCTTTCTTTGGTACTCCTTCCCACCTGCTGTAAAACCACCCTGCTCTACTTTACTTATGCACACACACATGCATGCACGCACACAGAGACACACTGTGCTCTAATCCTCTCCTTTTCTCCATGTCATAGTAGACTATCTCCAGGCCTTGCACTAAAGCTCAAGATTTCTGATAAAAGATAAGCACCAGCTGAATTAATACATAGATTGACAAGTAAATCAGGGCACTGACTTCTTGATCCTCCCACTTCAGATGGATCATTCCATACTTAAAAACACAAGACACTATAAAGAAAATGCTTGGGACAATGAGTCACATATAAACCCCAAATATAAACACACTGCTATAGCCACAACCGTTCCGCCCCATAGGTTCACTTTGTCTACAAGCCTCAAAAACCATTGAATGAAAGAGAAAATGGACATAGGGGAATCTTTTCTTTTAATGACCTATAATCAGCCGGGTTTTTTTAGGTTGCAGGTGGTACAAAGCCCCCACCATAATCCTGCTAATCTGGATAAAATCAATTCTACCACTGGGTCACCAGTGTTCCAGACCTTCAACACCACCCAATTGTTAAGAGTCCTTTCAAGAAATCAAGCAACTAGTAAACATGACCAGATAAAGTCTTCTCATGGAGCTCTGGCAAGCAAACGCTTGAGTTCTCTGTAACAAAACAAAGAACAGGGCTTGGATATGCACCTGCTTTATGTCTTTGTTCTAATCCATACACCCTGTATAGGTCAACAATATATCACAGAGCAGAGCAAATAGGGGACCAGTGTCTTGCTCAAGGACACCTTGACACGCTTCTCTGCAGGTGTAGGGATCAAACCTGCAACCGATCGCCAGGCGGCCGCTCTACCCACTGAGCCATGCCTCTTTGTTCTCATGTAATTCCTAATTTGTTATCCTCATTTTGGCCTTTTAGAAGGTTTTTTGTTTTTAAATCAAGGAATTCAGTTCAATTTAGGGATGGCATAACGTAGGAGGTAGGGCAGCTGTCTAGTGATTAGAAAATTGATGGTTCAATCCCCAGTTCCTACAGAAATTGTGTCAAAATGCCCTTAAGCAAGACATTGAACCCCTAACATCTCATGCTATGGAATGGCAACATTTCCAGGATGTTTCCCCGACTTTCACTCTAGGAGCATTGGGAGAGACTCCACAGTATGACCCCGTGTCCCGACTTCAGATAAGTAGTTGAAGATGGAATGGAATCCAATCCAATGGAATTCAGTTTGGTGTGTTTGATAAAGCAGTTTGTATAAATGGTCTTAACAATTTAAGAAAGCCAAATTTCATCCCCTTCTCAATTTTGGAATTGGGATAAAAGTTATTTCTAAATGAAGATCAAACATCTGTAACAAATGTTAACTTAGGTGAAGTGAGACAGCCTCTATAACACAGAATTCCTACTCATATGTTTGACAGTGCAATGGCATTTTCTCTATTTTTTATGTGTTTTCTCCTAACCTCTCAAACCTCTGAAATTATAGAATTGAATTTCTAGATTTTTCAGGGCTTAACATCCAACCACCCGACCTCGATGAGGCTGCAGTAGCGTAATGGTAGAACACACGCTTCAGGAACTGACCAGCTACAGCCTGCGGGTTTAATCCCACCGAAGGGCATCAAGTCTTAACCCCCAAAGATCCATCTAAGTCTGTGTCCACCCCTATAATGAGGGTACTAATTTTGACATGTAAAATGGACTTCTCATAGGATCCTAATCTTGGACTTTGGAATCCTACTAATAAAGCTCACACTCTTCTTAAATACTCTCAGAGAATAGAATAAATGAGAAGGGAAAAGAGATAATTACACGTACCTGGTTCCAACTTTATAATCTTCACTGCTGCAAGCTCTCCCGTTTGAATATTTCGAGCCTGGAAAGCAGAGCAAGATCATTTTACAGAAAAATCAAGATCATCACAATGACTGTGAACTTGGAAAAACTGTTCCAACTTCAAAGCTTCTGACATAATGTAACATGATGCCTTGTTGTGACAATAGCTACAGCACTGGCCTATATAGGCTTGAAAGTGATTAATGTCATTACAACAGACTATACTTTTGCCTCAGTAGTAAGCGAAGTGGAAGCAATCAATTACCCACAATAGTAAAACTTGCTATCAAGAGGGTGCACCCTCAGACAGTTCAACATGGTAACCGACAAAGTGCATGACATGACTATGGCAAACCAACATTTTGTTTTGAGCCAACCAGAATTTACCCACAAGCTCAATTAATACAAAACACAATAATTAATTGTTAGCTTAGTCATTAAGGAGGGCAGGCAATTGTATGGCTACAACTATGAAAACAACTATGTCAATTAAACTACAAAAATGATATTGTATGATTATATGGCTTTCACAGATTTAAAAAACAAAACATATTCATATTTTTGACTGCTTCATTTTTTGATTGCTATCATAAAAGTTCCGTATTTCCCTGACCCAATGCAGACATTCCCATTTCCCTTGTTAAGTGTGGTAATTTTCTGTATGAACATAGATTGCATCCTATCCCAAAACCAGGTTAAGACTGTATCTCCAGTCCTATGATGCAGCAGTGCAGCTAGTTCAAACCGCAGCACCCCCGCACGTCCACCTTTCAATAATTTGACCATGGCTGACAAACTGAGAAGCAAGCTCCAACAAAAATGTTGAGAGCATTTAGCCACCAACATAGACACATGGGTTCTCAGGCATAATTACTATGCTGTAGTTTTGATATGTTGTAGCTTTCTAAGGTAGTGATATGGCATCCCGGTGGTCCACCAGATATACAGATTCCATGTTATCTTAGACCTTAATGCAATATACTAGCTCATAATCTGGTCCAAGACGTGCTACCCCCCACCCATTAAACATTATTCTTCCACTGTCCTATCTAAATGCATCAGAAACCCGCCTGAAAAAGTCCCTTGAAAAAGGAGGGTGCGATCAGCATCCCTGCTAGGGTAGATAGAACAAACAAATCCAAACTAATGTAAGCAGGTACATGACTAACTGAAATTAGAAATTGCAACTCTACCACATACAAACAAGAGTCTATGTTAGTAAATAAATGAGATATTCTATATCTTTCCAGATGCCTATTTCTTATAATCCAAGTCATTTTGAATAGACTTTAACTGCACTCAACAACATAGCTGAATAATGAATCCAGTTGGTTACAAGAACATTTATGTGGGTTTACCATTGCACCATGTAGTTATACATAACCAGAGAACAAAACCCTAAAAGAGCAAGTTCAGAACACGGGTCTATTAAAAAATGTGCTAAATTAGTGGACAGTGTGACTTCAACAACTTTCAGTTACAAGGAGGAGGGGTAGTTAAGTATGTAACGCAATCTGTACTGCATGGTGGGTCACTTTCTATCTCAATGACTTTACCATTCACTGTTCTGCTGACAAGATTACAACTTAAACATTGACTATTGCCAACTGTTCTCTTCTCCCAGATCTTCTATCTTTTTGAATGTCTATTCCTTTCTCTTCCCCTGTGTGTCTGAATTGTGTGTTATGTGTCTCCATGTGCATGTGCAGAAAGAAAGAAACATTATTTGTAATTGTACATGCATACATTTGTTCTCTGCATCCTATTGTAAAGGAACAGTGAGCAGCTGCAGTACCCACGGACCAACTCCAGTTATGTTTTCTATTGCCTTGGTCAGGAGCACAGGTAGGAGTATTAAACTAAACAAGCATGTCTTTGATGGGGGGAAACCAGAGTGACTGGAGGAAAGTCATGCAGACATGGGGAGACCATACAAACTCCATACAAGAAGGGGCTGGGATTGCCTGGGATTCAAACCTAAGACCTTCTTGCTGCAAGGTAACAAAGGTAACCACTGGGTCACCATGAAGCCCATTTAGTCCGTCTTCCTCCCAGGTCTCTAAGGTGCTACCTGAACATTGCTTGGTATCTTCCTTATCAAAATATTTTACATCTCGTAAATCCATAATTTGGTTATCCCGTTTCACTACACATCTTTCTCTGATGTGTAACTAATTTCTTGTCTCTTCTCCTGTGTGTGTGAATAGTGTGATGGACGTCTCCCCAGTGTGGATGTGTAGATTGTCATCTCCTGTCAGGTCTATGTGGTGATGGTGGTCATCTGGCTCAGGTCTCAGGTTGTTCTGGTGGCATCTGGGTAGTGCTTGGCATCCTAATCGCAATTTTCATATTATTTTATAATTCCATTATATAATTATGTTATCCTCTTTTCCCTCTTTGGATGGGGGTCAGAATTCATCCACCGTATCCCTGCGTGTCGTAAGAGGCGACTAAAAGGGTTGACGTCAGGAAGGGCAGCCGGTCATAAAAACTTCGCTCCACAACAAAAATTCATGGAGAGTCAATGACTTGGAGGAGACGAATCCATGGACCGGTCAACCCCCGCTAGCGGGGAAAACGGCCGGAATACAAATCCTGTTTGTGTGTGAATTATGTTATCCTCTTTAAATCTTGTATTTTTTAAATCGTGTTTAGAAAATCGAAGAAAATCGACTTGACTAACCATTACATACAACAGATAATAGACATGATCTGATACTAGATCAATCACAATTTCAGGTTCCAGAAAAAAACTGCTTGCTGTACACTGTACACTGCACACTTCATGGAGTGTTCAATTATCTGTTAGTAAGTAGTAAAAAGAAATGGGCAGAGTTTCCAGACAATGCATCCTTTCAAGCAAATGACCCGAGATTATTGCGTTAAGCTGATCTGGGTCTATCTCAAGCAGGGAAGCCAGCCATGCTGTGGTCCTCAGTGGCCTGTCACCTTGTAACATCCACAAAACAAAATGGGTCTAAATTCTGTGTTGGACATCAAATAGTGTATTTTCTTTACTTTTTATCTTATAGGACTTTTATCTGTGCATTTCTTCTGCACAACATTGTCAGCACCATTACCACTGCTGAACTTCCCTTTGTAAATGAGAATACATTTCTAACCTAACAACATGTATATCTGGAATTTAAAAGAAAATGAACAGATTTTGCTGTTGTCAGCATAACAACCTCTACACTATAAATACTGGCTTGTGAAGTGTGCCTCTCACATCATACTTTTAGATTAAATTATCTGGAAAACCTTGGAGGTGTGGACCCACTACACAGATTGAGAGCTTCACTTTCATACCCAACAGCACCTTGTTTGGCTGGAGTCTCAACTCTGTTGTTTCTTTCTTTTTGGGGTATAGGTCAATAACGTGGGTTGTCACTTATGTTGTTGACCAGCATATCTCCACAGTCATTAGTTCAGTAAAAGAAGGCAGAAGCAGGCACTGTTTGTTCGAAGATCAACACAGATCTTGGTTTGGGCAATAAGTTAAAAACTGTGCACCACACGCCAACAGCAATGTGCTACAGATGTATTGTTATGGGTTTCGGTTCTACCAATGATTCAAGGATAACTGACCAGAGAAACAACAGATTCTACAATTTATTCTATGGTAGAGTGTTCTAATGCTTTAGATTTTTGAATAAGATGTAGGTCAAACTTTCAAGAATGAAGAACTACAATATCCTGACAAGTTTGGTTGGGAAAGGGTTTCTAATGGAAAATTATGAAGTGAAGCACGCAGAAAATTAAAACCCAATATCTATGTCATAGCCAATTTTTACAATCATGATCCCTAATATTCAAATTCAAAACACTAAGATCATATTACTATCAACCCATCAGGAGTGGTATTAAATCATAAAGAACACTAATCAAAGAGAGGACTACTATATTTGAATTCAGTTCGCACAGAGCAAACTTTCTCAATTTTAAGTATTTCCGCTGTCAGTGCCGTGTAGAACACACCCATGGTGAAAACGCATGCTTAGACAGTGGCCTGATCATATTTCACCCTGCCGCAACCGAAGCCTCGCCTCTGTGCTGTGAGAATACCAGGCACTGCATTCCTCTGTCCTGGGGTGGTGGGTGATGGGGTGACGTAGGGAGGCTGGGGGCCTGCCAGAGACTGCTTTGTAAGGCGAGGGGCCATGACTGGCAGCTTGAACGATCACAGTGGATCATTTGGCCACCGAGTCAACTATGTATATGGCATAGTGATATAAAGGAAAGGTGTCCAGCACAGCTCAAATTAGAATGAGGGGCGTGTGAGGGGGTCATTATATAGCCTTATTAAATTGCAGTTACTGTTATGTCAATGTTAGCACACAGAAAATCGAAAATAGGCATCTCATCTCCTTCCAAAGCATGGCAATATTTCCACAGTGCAGCAAACCTGCAGAGCCTAATTTTTTCATGTTTGAGCACACAGCAACTTCAAATCAGCAAAAACATACATGCATACAACTTTGCAGCAACTTTCTTATGCAATCACAACCACATGTGAGATCAAAGTGGGTGATGATGAAGCCTACATGAAGAGGAGTTCTGGTAAACAAATGATGTCTGGGGGACACAAAAACAAAATACGTCTATCCATTTTGGAAGCATAACTTGACAGAACTCACTATCTAAGCAGCTACTGATAAATGTGTTCACCATATGTTCTTGTAACTCTCAAACAACACTCCAATTATGATGCTGATGGGCTGATTTTGTAGATATTTTCTGTCACGCTTTGGAAACGATCGGTCGTACCTTGTATACGTCTCCATAAGTGCCACTTCCCACTCGCTGAATGAGCTCAAAATCCTGCTGAGGGTTCCTTCGCTGAATTTCGCCGCTCGGCCGGGGAAAAATATCCATGGCAGCTTGAATTGAGTCGTTCGACACCAATGATCCTTTACATGAAGTTAAAGAGAACACGTACGACGAAGATGTCTGATGCAGTGAAAGTCTGGAATCTTAAAAATTGTTAACGTGGATACTCCTTCAAAAGTATGGCCCCTGGTCCATGTCCTAAGAATGCAAAAGAGGTGGGGGGAGAGGTAACTTCTTAATAAGACTTTTTTTTGAAAAAAAAAATCAAGAACACAACTTGGTAAGAATTGATATGGGTACCTTTAATCATTAAGTATACACAACACAAAGGGGTTGAGACTGCTTCAAATCTGCATATAGTGTATGGACACATTACATTTGTCATGCAATATTAACTTAGGGAATTAAGAGCACACGGTTGAGCGAGATAATTAATTTCTAAAATAGAAGAGGTCAGGTAACAATACGGTGATGTATATTTGGCTTAGAACAGGGAATATACAATCGTTAGTTCCAGCAAATAGCCTGAGCCGGAACTTGACGGCGTGAGTATGGGGGTAGGGGTATTAAGCAGCCAGACTAGCCAGCTAACCTAATGCTAACTCTCTTCCCAACGATAGCATCGTTAGCTCACCGACACTTCAAGTGAACCTACCTTTTACAGTAGACGCAGGAGGGATGAGCTTGCCTCGCATGTTGAGTCCCTCTGAAGCATTTGATGAAATTAGAGTACTATGGCGTCGAATAATTCCCCAAAACTAACGCGTCCTTTTGTTCTCTAATAAACTGTAAACTTGTGACGGCTACTGCCGTCCACTCTCACGTTCTCGGCTGCGACGGAAAGTTGCGGTGGAGTTCACTGGCAAGAGTATCAGCATCAAGTTCGATACTGACATGTCATTTCCTCTCGTTGACACTTTTGGTGGGTGGGGGAGTGGGGTGAAGGACTTCACTTTCTCGTTTCAAACAACAACACACAGACAAGGACGAGCATTACGTGGTGTTTCCATCCGTCACGTCTCGAAATCGTCGGCTGAGGACGCCACAAGCCGGAGCCGCTAATCTTTCTCAGGAGTCTGTCACAGCAAGCGAGGTTCCTTTTGCTGAGTGATGCGTGACTATACCGCCCCCCGTCGATGGCGTTTAATTCAGTGTCAAGCGTTGTTTTACAATACTGTCAAACTGACTGTAGGCTACAATTGAAGCAGACGCACAATTTTAGATTTACCACCCAAACTTTTATATTCAGCTGATTGCATACTATAATACATTCTCCTTGATATATAGGCAGGTATATGCAATAGCTGATGATGTGAGAGCTGATTTTTTTCAGCATCGTCAAACTTGGACTCCGGGAAACAACAGACAACATTGCCCCCCCTTGAGGGTAATGTGTAATTGCAGTGTGTCGGGCGTCAAACTCCTCCATTATCCGCCTATGATCAGAGCATCGCTCGGCGTCGGTAAGGCATCTTCCCTGCCCAGATACCGATGCCTATCTTGTAGTCATTTACTAACAATAACATAGATTTAAAGGCATTAATATGGCAAGAAACCGTAAAGACAGAGACAGCTGGGGTGAGTGTATGTACCTTGTTTAATTTCCCACGATTCCTTTATGCGCTATTTTTTGGCCCGGTGAGGCTGGAAGGGTGTAAGCGATGCAGCTAATAAGGTGTTTATTATAGGCTCCATGATGAATCGGTTTTTGTCATTGGATAATCTAGTATATCATTTGATTTTGGGTATATCTCATGGGCTTTTTATTGGGAAATGACCCATCTTTTTTTCTCTACAGAAATGTGTATAGCCATAATACATCCATCCCAGCAGGTATATTTGAATTAATTTTGGATAAGAAAAACAACAACACCAAATTGTTGTTCAGAAATGTGATTTCTGCAGAATTAAGGGCCTTCTGAAATGACATCGATATATGTGCAATGTAGGCCCCAGGCCCATAAAATAGGCAGGGGATTTGTGTGTCTTTATTATAGTGTCGAACATATCTTTGCTTATGGTTCATTGAATGCAACATCATGCTTACTACATTTGCAAACAGTTCCTGATAATGATCATTGTTACTTTGCTAATGACCATCCCTATCCCTGTTATTAATGACATCACTCTCTGACATGTATCCTTTCCTACTCATTCATCCTAGCTTTAAACAAAGGCCTTTGTAAAAGAAGAGATAAGATAATGTCTCACAGTTAGGGGGCATGCAGTAAAGAGATGAACTATTGCCATCTGACATTACGGTTAGTTGCTCTGGATGACCCAGTTATAGAGGACGATACACTATTCAATGGTATTTTGACATTGTATTCTGCCATTAAGGTGGAAATAGGGATATGCCTATAAAATAGGCGTGTTTATAGGTGGTAGTAGGTTAGCATGTTTCATCCAAGGGTGAGGCCTAAATGTGAATGAATACTAATAGTCCAGCCTGTGTCTATCAAGAGACCCTCAGATGAGTCTCCCCTTCAATTATTTACTGTGCACTCATGACACCCTGCATTCATTTTAATGCATTTCCTAAAATTTCATCTGCCACACCTCAGAATCTCGTTGTCCGTCAGAGATACGGTTGAACTGAATCTGCAGATATCCTATTACTGTCATACGCTGATCTGAATGGTTGTGGTTTAGGATGAGTGGTCTAGAAGTCCTATTCATAACAACAATTGGCTTATTAAATGTACATGGCCAAAGTATTTTTTATAATGTTCATAGTTTAAACAATACAGCATAATTTTCAGATTCACAGCTGGATTTATAAATTGAAAATCTAATTCACTCAAAAACTCCTCAAATCAGTGTGTCACTCTATCTGTACTGTAGGGTTTACAGTATGCACATATGACAGTGGGTATGGAGAACAGACTGAGTCACTACCCCCAAAAGCAGTTCTGAATCATTGTGTATTAATAGATGGATCTCTATAGTGGAAACCATAACTAGTCCCCAGCCCATACATTTACTGTCAATATTAGCTCTTTGACTCTTAGAAAAGCATGATGGACTTAATTTACCCTTTTGATTTTTTGTGACATGAGCTCTGAGTTTGGTCTCCATTGATGAGCTGTTGATGCTCACTCACTCACAGGATATTATATCCTTTTTGTTTACAGACTTACAACTCCAAACACTGGCATGCATGATGAAGTGAGCCTATATTTAGATATTATCATGGTCGGAGATTAATTCAGTCAACCTCAGGTGCACACATACTATGAAGATGAATATGTGGGATAGCCTTGTATTTTGTATTTAAAATCCTACAATTGTAGTGAATCTGTTGTACTTTACTGAAGTATCTCCCTTCATATTTACACATGAAACCACATTCAATATTCAATATATCATTAAGGTATCTTTTAGTCTCATCCCATGTACCTGCCCTCCTTTTTTCCCCAGCACCTATGAATGGTCTCATTCTTCTTTTTTTCTGTGTGACTGCTGCTACAGGGTCCTTCAGTGACAAAAATATGTATGACTGGAGCTCCGAGGAGGAGGAGCCAGACGGACGGGCACGGCCCATCCAGGTACTACTTGTCAAGGATGATCACACCTTCGAGCTTGATGAGGCAGCACTGGGCCGGATCCTGTTGGCTGAGGAGGTCAGGGACCGTGAGGTGGTGGCCATTTCTGTGGCCGGTGCTTTCCGCAAGGGCAAGTCCTTCTTAATGGACTTTATGCTGCGCTACATGTACAACAATGTAAGTCTGTCCTCTTTCCACTCTGCAGGGGTGTTTTCAGGAGGGTTATCTTAACTTCTGACTCATTCCTCGTAAACACAAGGGAATGAGACCTAGCTATTGATGTTTGACATGAACTCCAGTCATTGAATTTCTGACCAAAATGTAATCAGTGGCCTATTAACCACATAAACTACCAACCACATTGGGGCAGCATTAATCAGGGTGTAGAAGTCATCTTGTGATTGGATAATTCATGGTTCCTTCAGAAAATGTTTCAAAGTGTCCTTGAGAAAGATTCAAGATGTCTATTGTCCATCAAGTTGTACAAGTACAGCTATGTGAAATTCTTTGGCTGAGAGACTATGTTAGAGATAAAATAAAGTAGATAAAGATCTACGATTCAAAGTGTGTGTGTGTGTGTGAGAGTGTGTGTGTGTGTGTGTGTGAGAGTGTGTGTGTGTGTGTGTGTGTGAGAGAGAGAGTGTGTGTGTACATATACATACATACATACATACATACATACATACATACATACATACATACATACATACATACATACATACATACATACATACACACACACACACACAGAGGACTCTGCATAGTGAGAAAAAGAAGGTACAATGTGATAAACATTGCCATAGATGTTGAAAGAAGGGGGGAAGAGGTGTTCAACAGTACCCCTAGTAGCCTTATCAGCAGTTTCCCTTTGTGTAGTCAATGGCCAAACTTGCCCCAGCCTTCTGTTTGGCACGCATTGCATTGTTTATAAGGGTGGGGATGCTGCAGTCACCTCAGACTGAAGGGCTGACCTATTTGAGTGAGGAAACGTTTCTGAATAAAACTTTTATCTGGTTGAACTGATTCACCTTTTTTTGTTGATATATTTTTTTGGGGTCTGATTTAACTTCTTTGTGATTTCCTTACCTGCATGGATGAAGCCTGCATAAGGACTTCCTGACACCCCGTGGTGGGTTCGAACTTGCTGCCTCTGGCTTGTTAGGTCCTGAAGCACATGTTCTACCCCTGAACCATTGTGGCCCTTGACTAAAACATAAAGACTTTGCCATAATCTCTTTATTTTTCATTTGCAAAGAGGAGACAAAATATCATAGACTTTACATTTTTTTGAATTTACTTTCAGTCACTTTACAGCTGTTGGTGGCTCAGACTACCAGGGTTTCTTCTAGGGGTGCTTGTTCTGTTGTCTGTTTTAACATCATATCCCCATGTGAGACACAGAGACCGCTGTTACTGTTAACAGGGAGCAACCAAGAAGCCGCACAAAATCCTGCAATGCTGGTTTAAAAACAACTCAGCCCTTCGTCTGATGCTAGCAGGCAGACAGACTGGAGTCACTCTCGTGGGACAGACGAATGAGTCAGAGTTCATAGGATATATATGACAATTAACTGATGTGTGGCATCATATAACAATGTCAGACAAAAGACAATGACGCAAGTAGCAGGCAAAAACCCTTCAGTGGAGATGAAGTTGCTTAGATCGCCATTAGTGGTGCATATTTCACCACAAAGACATTGAGCTAATGTCTTGTTGGGAATGTTGGGTTGTTTTTTTCAGCCATATTAAGCCAACGAGTACAGGGATGCTGTGACATTATCTAGGTTGTGTTTTATAGCCTGCCTGTGTTTTTCGTCAGGTAATAAGATGAAATCTTATGTGAAATAAGTTTGACTTAAATGATAGAAACATTATTGGTTTCGGCTGGACTAGATTAGTTCAGATGCCCTTTCCTGACACTCCAGTTGTAGCTCGGGGGCAGAGTGCATGCTTCAGGAACTGAAGCTGATGAGCCAGAAGCTGTAGGTTCGAACCCACTGTGAGACCCTGGGAAGTATATCCGACCTTGATCACACAAACCCCAGCTGAGTCCGTGTCCACCCCCCACAACGTGGGGACATATTATGCCATGTAAAATGGATCCGTCTCATACAGAGCAATTATTTACATGTTAGAACTTTTGATTCGTCTAAAAGTTGACCTGGTTAGCTAGCAAGTGAGGTCAAATTAAGCTAGTGATTCAAGGCAAAGTCATAAAAGCAGATATTGTGCTGCCACGGCATGTGCAGGACCCCCTCCAAGAAAATAGTTCTAATGTCCCTGACCACTGCTAGCATATGCACTATTTCTAGGAAGGTCTGTAGAGGAACATGAGTGAATGCCCAGACAAAGGATGTGAACACCTCCTCATTTCCTCCTAGATGTACTGCTGTGCATGCGTCAGACCTCACAGCCGCCAGAGTCTTCAGTCCCTGTACATTATTCAGCAGAACTGTCTAAGTCAGGCTTGGACTGATGAACTGCTCTGCTGGGGGCTTTTGAGCGCAACGCTCACCAGCTGTCAACATTTGCTGGAGTCGTGCTGCGGCATCGAGATTTATGCAAAAATCACTAATGCCATTTCCTGGAATACCTTGACATCTTTGCTCAACTCCTAAAAAGGACATTTGCATCCCTGTTGTCTCTGTTCTCTCCTCTAGCATACAAACAATATGATTGCATTCAATTTTGGTAAATGGAAATTCCAGATTGATTCAAGATGGATGTTCAAGATCTATGAATAAAATCACAATTAAAACAAAAGCATAACATTGGGACCCAGAATGGACGCCAACAGAGTTCAAAGGGGAACTTTGTAAATGAAGGGATCAACTGAGACAACAGAGACATGATTTCCCCAGCAGAAGTGCCTGTGGCTTGAAGCTAATCTTTCATGGCTCTGACCTGATGCATTTGTGTATGTAAGGCTCTGTCATAATGACCATGTCCCGACTTTACCATCTGGGAGGACAAGAGCTAAGAACCATCTGGGGAATGGCTGTAAAACCTGACCAACAAGCCAAGCAGGCCCCAAGAAAAATATAGCCATGCAGGGAGAAAGTGGAAGATGGAGAGACACATGCACAGAGACGAAGAGGGGCAGAAAGAAAAAAAAAAGCAAGAGAGAGACTATAAAAGAGAAAAATGGTATGAACAAGGGAAAGTAATTTAGGGCTCCATTCCTTTAGCCATATAATCATTTATGACACTATCCTGAGATTTTGCTCATGCTGCAATCAACATCCTTAAATTCACTTGTTTTGTTGTGTCATTAAAAGCGTGGAGGTTGACACATGCCTTGATTTATTATCAAAGGATGTGGATGTTGAAAAAAAACAACAACTGTGTCAACCCTAACTCCACTAGACACAAGCTCACTAATGTGTGTACCCCTTAAGTTAGTAAGAGTTAAATGGAGTCTGCGATCCTCTGTTCATCCTCACCAGGAAAGACTAGGAGGGAGAAACATGAGAGCATTATGTCAGACAGGCAGGAGCATGCCAAAACATCAACAGAGGGAGGAAATAAGAGAAGGACAGGAGGGGAGAAAGAAAGGAGAGAGCTTAAAGGGATAAAAAGTAGGTCAATGAACACTATATTTTATAAAATTCCCGATAACATGTCTGAGTAATACTGAGTGTCTTGTCTCCTTTCTGGAAGTATCCAATTCCCAATAGCTAAGCCAATGTTTCTTTTCCTCTCCCTATTACTTACTTCCAATACGTGTGTGTGTGTGTGTGTGTGCTAGACTGTGGTTGTGTGAGCAAGTGTTTACTCAGTAGTAGCAGCTATGTTTACTCACCATCACAATACCCCCAGACTGTTCTGCTGTGCACATGCTCATGATGGGTGCCATGCCAATAGTGGTGCCCTGGAAGTACACACCACTGAAGAAGAGAAAACAGAGGTTAGCAGATGGTAGACGTGACCATCAACAAACGTGTCAAAAGCCATCGGCTAGACAAATTCAAAGGAACAAACAAGCTACAGAATTTGTGACAGGCAATATGCACACCCTAGGATCCTTTCACATTTAATTGCAGCCTTTGTTGTTGTTGTTTTGGGGTTTTTTTTCTCAGACCCGAGAGACCTCAGTATGTTTAGTTGAGTGTGGCAGCAGTTTTCAGACTTGGTTACGCACCAGGAAAAGGGGTTCTGCATCGTCTTAAAAACAGGGGTTTGCATCTGCTTCATGTGCACTGCTGAAAGGGTTTACAATTGACATGAAAAGTAATCTGGTCTAATTTTGGGGGAAGTGAGCTGCCATTACATTTATTTCATTGGACTGTGGAACACGCCAACAATTTTACCAGAAATTAGCGGTGAGGGACAACTAGGGTGGTGAGTTCACTCTACTATAAATAATGTGAGAATGAACTGCAAGTGCTGCAGACAATGCACAACTCACAACTGAATTTATTCTTTAAATGTTTTTCTGTTGACCAAGTGCCTTCTATGAGTATGGCACAATCTGACTGCACACAATGCACCCGAGATAAAAGTCTGCTTTTACGTGTCACCATTAGTCACCACGATGTGGGGGCGGATGGAGCACGGGGGGGGATTTAGACCAGATGTCCTTCCTGACGCCCCATGGTGGGATTGAACCCGCGATGCCTGGCTTGTCATTTCTTGCTGTGCGTGCTCTACCATGTAGTTACCGCAGCCCCCAGTGATGCACCCAAGATAAACATGAATAAAATCAAGGCCTCAAAGTGCACATTTCTCATTTTTACGATGTCAGCTCAGTGGTAGTCTCTGTCATTGTCAATATCTCTTTCTGCTGGTTGTCCCCTCACTTTTCTAAGGTTGTTTATTACTCATCATAGTAATTTTTTACAATAAGGTGAAGTTTATAAAGGGATTATAATTGGTTTTATAATTTTATCTTTATCTCCTCAGCAGTCACGGAAAAATCACTTTTATTTCTGTCCCACTCCCTACACTGGGTTGTGATGTGGGGGGCTTTGACAGGATTCTCAGCCTTCACACCTAGCTGCAGCCCATGAGCATAGCACACAGCGATGGTTTTATTCATAGCTTTGTCTTCTTCTGGGAGTGCTCCTGTTTAATGCAGAAGAGACGGTCTTCACCTGAACATGCCAGGTAGTTGCATGCTTTCTCCACTGTGATTGACTATTCACATCACAAACATGTCTCCCTAAATCATCTTCTTCCCCTTTGCCCACAGCATTGACTGTCACATCCTTTGCTCAGAATGGCTCCTCCTCGCGGTATGATCTCACTTCTGTTCTCCCCCTTCCCATTTCCTGACTGTATTACCAGCAGACATCATTACCCTCAGCATCACAACAACGGACGACATGGGAATCAGTCTAATCTCAGTTCCACTCCGCAGTCCTCACAACCGATAATAAAGCAACATCATCTGAAACTGGATTTGCTCAACACACATTCACTCGATAGCTAAAAAGCCTCATTCAAAATGAACTTATAACCGACAGTAACTTTGATTGCCTCTGCCTCATTGAAACCTGACATAAGCCCCTGGACTATTCTTCAATGAACCAGACCGCACCCACAGGATTCGCACACATTCATAAACCTCGTCTTGAGGGGGAAGGAGGTGACGTTGATGCTGCCCATTCTTTTGAACACCTCGTCTTCAAAATCTCTGGTCCTAAGTCCTTGCTCACTGCTGATATCTACCCCACACCTAACCCAAGTCAAACCCCTCTTTTCTCTCTGACTTCTCTGATCTTCTGAAACAGTCATGTGCCATCTCACCTACTGCTCTCTTCCTGGGAGGGTTCAAATGCGCCATAGATTTTCTGGAACTTCCACAGATGCTTTAACTCCACTCACAGCTATGGCCACATCCTGGATCTGGTCTGTTCCACTTGTCTCACAATACATCAACACTCCAGCCTCAACCTCAAACATCTCTGATACCCTGGCATTCACTATGGATATTGACATCCCTATCCCCATCCCATAAGTGAAACACATAATATCCCTTGGAAATCTCAAATTCCTCATCTCCTAAGCTCTTTCTGCCTCTTTCACCAGTAAACATCCCCAGTAAACCCTGTTTACTGATAATCCCTAAAATCTTGTCAATTATTTTAATGACTCACCCCCCCTGTCTTGATCAGCCACCCCATCCCCCGTTAAAACGAAACTGTTTCATCCACATGTTCAGCTCCCTAGTATATTCTAGGACTCCATTAAACGAAATCCTGTAAGTGCCAGCTCGAAAGACTTAACAAGAAAATTGGTTTAATAGTGCATCTCCAAGCCTACATAGACTACCTTCACCAATAACATGATGCTCTCTTCCCAGCATGGTCCAGCTACTACTCATACCTCATACATTCTGGCTCCACTGGCTCATACTTCTCTTTTCCACAATAAGAAAACCTCTACAAATCAGTGACAATTCCTCCAATTCCTTCACAGTTAATAAGTGCAACTCTTTCCTTTCATTTGTCCTAACTAAAGTTGATACCATCTACAACAATCCAACTCCTCCATCCTCCCCACCTCCTCAACCTCACAAAACCTGGACTCAGCCCTGATACCAGGACCAGTTTTGATTTCCAAACACACCACAGACTGCACTGATCTGTCTATGCTCACATCATTAATTACACATCATTAATCAATAAGCACCTCTTCAGAATTGCCTTTATTGTATAACTAATATTTTGTTATGCTTTTGGAGTGTTTTTTATGTTTATTTTTTGTATGTAATACATCTTAGTATTTAAAAAAGCACTCTATAAATGAAATGCAATATTATTACTATTAACAACTAATAATCAATTTGTCCAAGTTCTAAAAAAGTAACAAGGCTTTTCATCACATTAATATAAATACTTTTTAGATTTCCAGTTTGAAATTCCTCATCTTATCAATGATAAATTCTATACACGCTCTCTTGAAAACCAGTGCGAATGATTCACATCCCCAGCAAGCAGTGCATAAAGAACACAACTTGTAAATGTCATTCAATGAATATGTAAAAGTTGATTTTCATGCAGCAGCAATGGCAACTACAGTTGCAATAGTTAAGTTTTGGGTTAAGGTGAGATAGTGGTTAAGTTTACGGTTGTGGTTGGGTAGTGGTTAGGTTTAGCGTTATGATTATTGTGGCTAGTTGGGCTGCCATCATCATCATCATCATCATCATAATCATCATCACCACGTGGTTTCTGGGAGGAAGTGTCTGGGAGACACTTCCTCCCAACTTGGCAACCCAAAATGTATTTTTATTAATGTATTAATGTATCTTAACACTAATTTATAATACATTAATAAGTGAATGATTAGTAACAATTACAAAACCTTAATAGATTATGCTTCATTGTTAAATTTTACCCAAACAATTTTTCTGTATTTTTTTTCCACCATCATAGTATGCTTTCCAAAGTCTTACTTTTTCTCTCACAGCCTTTATCAAAACACAAAGTTATGTTGTGAAGAGATGCATTAAAGCTGGAAACACAGCCTAGTGGTAAATGCTCCCTAGTGGCAGTGCTTCAGATGCAGCAATAAGGGTGTACCTGACCAGCTGGGCATTATCATGAGGCCTCAGAGGCAGCAGCTTGACCTTCCTCCAGTCCAGGAACTCATGCAGGGTGGTGAATGGGTCCTGGGTGATGGGACACTTGTCTGCATCACTCCACACCTCCAGACCGACCAGAGCCACACGGATATTCAGGGCCCTATAGAACTGATGAAAGAGAGAGGATGAGAAACCAAGGGTGAGGGGGCAGAGACAGATGGTGAGAAAAACAGTCAGAAATAGAGGGGAGTGATTGTGTTGTCATTTGTTTTTAACCATCAGTTACTATACAGAACAATTTCATATGAAGAATCTGCTTATTACCACTATTTTATTTCATAATTTATTTCTATTCCATTTACCTCCAAAATGTGGGAACTACCTGTGATGCATAAAAATATATCTCATTCCCTTTATGTTTATTTATATGCTTTGGCAATATGCACACGCATATGCACCATGCAGAAAAGCTCATTGAACTGAATTTAAAAAGATAGCCAGCTAACTAGGCATAAATAGAGTTGGTGCCTGAGCTGTCCTGTTGATGGGGATCCATGCAATATAATGGTGCTATAGGCATTTGGCCCCCATATCTAGTACTCAGTGTCTTTCATAGTTCCCGTCACTTTCCACTTTGCACAACCTAATAATGCATGAAAGCCATAAAATGATCTTTTACAACAGGGCCTTAAACATATTTTTCCTATCCACCTGTCAACGTATAATCTTTCCAAACAAATAAATCCTTATTAGTAAAATATCCAACCATTACTGGAGCATATCATGGTTGCATATTTACACCATTTCTCAGCAGAGCTATGAAATTAATTATAATTCAATCAACTTTTATTCATAGGTCAATTAATTCTTAACAGACTGGATATCGCTTCTAATAAATCAAGTTTCAGAACCACACCCCAATTATTGATTCGACCGTTACCTTGTCAACATAATTGGCGATCTCGGCCAGCCGCTGTTTGACCTTCTCCATGTCCTTTCCTTGCTTCTGGAACTGAGTAGCACAACAAAGATGGGATCAAGAGGAGAAGAAAAAAGGGGAAACCATGGTTGTGAATGTTTATCATCATCAAAGCCCTCAGGACATATTAACATTGTATCAGCTCAAGAAATGTCTTCAAAGGGAGGAGGGGTGTGTGTGTGTGTGTGTCCTGAAGCTACAATCACTGTCATGTTAAATCCTTTGCCACTTCTGCTGCAGCTACTATCATCAAAAGGCTCCTCTGTAGAGCTTAGCCTAAAGAGATAACCTAAACCACCTTGTAGCTCAATATGCCATTTATTCGCCCATCCCCACGTATCAGGGAAAGAAAGGGCTTTGGTACTTGGCATTGGCCTATATACTGGCAAGGAATACTTCCTGTCTCTAGCCCCTTTTTGTAGGGTTTTGCACCCAGGACGAGAGTTAAAAATATGCACATAAAATAGTTGAGATGGACTTGAGTCAGATCAGTGGTGAGTCTAGCAATCAAACCCTGTATCCAGTGGGATGTAGCTGAGGGCTAGTGTTGGCGGACAGATAAATGTATGAGTGAATACACACATCGTTGGAAGTAACAATGCAGTGGATAATGCCTCATCTTTAGCCTGGGGGTGGGGGATGGAGTCTCTGACCACTCCTCCAGAGTAGGAGTAGGTACTAGCTGATCAAGCGGGAGAGGTCATGACCTGCTGACCTTCACTTACCTCTCTGTTGTCAGCCACGATGATCAGTTCCACATACTTGGTGGTCGTCTGGGCATGTCTCTTGTGCTGTGGGGTGAGGTGTGGAAGAAAATGGGTGAAATATTGAGGGAAGAAGTGAGAAAATAAAGAAAAAGAGTAAAAAGTGTGCTTGTGTGTGTGTGTGTGTGTGTGTGTGTATGTCTGTCTGTCTGTTGGGAGATACACAGAGCAAGGGAAAAAGTGATATACCAAGAGAGATAGTGGGTATAAAGTTAAAGAGACTGATAACCAAGAGAGTGGTAGAGGAAGAAAGCATGAACAAGTGAGTGTGCAGGACATCAGGTGGACACTTAACTCATGTACAAGATAGGACAGCCTAAATATAGCAGGTGGGCACTCAATAGAGCTTTAGACCTCCAGCACAAGAGCTGCAAGAGAAATGAGCATCAGTGCCAAATAATCTGCTTGACTTCCGGTCTGACTCAATAATATTAGCCAAGGTTATGTAGACCTTCGGTGGAACTCCACAGCAGCCAGCTTTACCAATAAATCACTGCTTTTGAATAATGCTTTGATATACAGCCTGGGCAGCAGCACTGTAAAAATACAAAGAAAACTAAACAACACATTTACAGATAACTACAGGTAATCCCTGGTAGTGTATCTGACCTCTCTTGAAGCCAGTGTCAGACATTGATTTATGTGACAGCATCACAGTGCAGGGTTAGAGATTACATTTGGGGCAGAGCTGCAAGACCATACAATCTCAGGTCAGGGAAAGCTTTAGCAATACGTCTAAACTGGGTCTTTCTCCATCCAAGCACGGAAGCCCATGCAGTCACACCTGCTCATTATCTTTCTTCACAAATATACGGAAAAAATCTCACGCTCCAAAACGTGCTCCAGCTAAGAGGTCTACCTCCACACAATGGCTCCATTTCAACCGTAACCTCTTTATCCTTTGCTAGCCTGACAGCCTGGATCCTTTGCTCTTATCTGTGTTTTCCATAGATAAGCCACAACATTTAACCGGGGTGAAAGTGTGCCATGGTGATTACAGAGTCACTAGGTGACCACTGGAGAGGACATCCCTGCTTCATGATTAGCTAGCACAAAAGAGTGTGCACATTTTTTAAATGAAATTAACTTCAAGGACAATCATACATTTCAACATGAACTCTAGATATAATATTAGAGACAGGGTATCTCAGCAGTAGAGCGCTCAAACCAGGAAATTATGTCATGGGTTTGGTCCCATCACGGAGACCCAGTGAGGGCATTCGGCCTCAATTTCCCACACTCCATCTAGGTTCGTGTCCACCCCCACAACATGTGGAATAATCATTACATGTAAAAAGTGACCTTTTTAAAACTCTAAGTATATGAATATGAAAACTTCAAGCCTTGCTTCCTGGTCTGCCGCTATCTGCAGTGGGCTGCATCGAAATAGTTGAAGGAAAAATGAATAACAACACTATTTTATAAGCTCTGTTATTCGACAAGAGTAGATCCAGTGAGTTTTCTTTGGTTGAAATAATTGTACTTCTAGGCTAAATTTTGGTGCATTTAGAAAGGAAGCTATGCCTTCTTGCAAGTAGCTAGCATTTTAATGTTTAATCATTTTCTGAACATATTGTTTCTTTGTTTTTATTTTTAATTTCTTAAAGTGTATTTTTATCTAGCTCTCTATTTCTTATTTAGTGTATCTTTATACCTTATTTAAAACAGAGTAAGACAAGTTTATATTATCTATCTATCTATCTATCTATCTATCTATCTATCTATCTATCTATCTATCTATCTATCTATCTATCTATCTATCTATCTATCTATCTATCTATCTATCTATCTATCTATCTATCTATCTATCTATCTATCTATCTATCTATCTATCTATCTATCTATCTATCTATAGATAGGGGGCGGCATAGCTCAGTTGGTAGAGCGGTCGTCTGGCAATCGGAAGGTTGCAGGTTCGATCCCCGGTCCTGCATACAGCATGTCGTGGTGTCCTTGAGCAAGACACTGAACCCCTAACTGCTCCCCGAGCGCCATATGTTGGCAGCTCACTGCTCCTATACAATAGGTTGGGTCAAAAATGCAGAGAAATCCAAATTTCCCCTTGCGGAACTGATAAGGGAATCCTTTTATCTATCTGTCT
>OMLC01046591.1:0-21891 GCA_900302585.1 Regalecus glesne
ATATAGAGATATATATATGTGTGTATATATGTATGTATGTATGTTTATAAACAATTCTAAATTAATTGTTTAAAAAAATTAAATGCTAGAAAAATCAAACTAAAATCTAAGACTCAATATACAGGTACACACAGCAACAATGATGGACAGCTGACACACAGCTCCACAGAGACAGGTGAGTAATCATTATCATTTGGCCAATAGGACAATCTCACAGGCACAGAATATATTAGAGGAGATTCTTGACCATGGGAGCAAATTCTGTGCCTACTGCTTCTAGTGTTGCCCATCTACACTCATCTGGAAACTAATGTCAAACATGCAAATTTTATGAAATATTCATATTAAGCAAAACACATTTAGACTCCTGCATACCTGGTCTAAATACTTAGACTGAATTTTATGACGGGCCTCACACATCTTGCATGGCCTCTCGGTGTCTGGGAAAACTAGTTGATTGACGATGATGTTGTGTGTATCAATGCGACATTTTGCCAGCTCCTGAATCAGCCGTTCTGTTTCGTACAGCGACAGGAATTCAGCAATACATACACAGATGAAGGTTGTCTGCTCCTGATAGAGAATGGATAATAGAGAGGAAGGGAATCACAAACACACACAATACTGTATCTAACTTATTATTAAAGTGTATTAGTAACCCAATCACTTGTTTCTTTCTCTGCATATTTATGCAGTAATTCTTTATCTGTGAGCTCTGTTTCAAATAAGAAGGGCTGCACAAAAGAAGCTTTCATTTTTTGTCATTATACATACATTAAAAAAATACTCTCTGCATTTAATCCATCCTACTTTATAGAAGCAGTGACCTGCCACAAGGCCTCGGGAGCAGTTAAGGCATCAGTATCTTGCTCAAGGACACTTTGACATACTTTCAGCAGGGGCCGGGGATTGAACCACTAATCATCCAATTACTAGACAACCACCTTACCGTACCTTACCAACCCTGAGCTATGTTTCCCTATAACACATAATAATCTCCTTTATTGGAACAGTGCATATTAATGAACATTTAGGAAGTAAATATGCCAAATTTAGCCACAAGCCTAATTTTCACAAGTTACTAACTCAAATGCTTAAAGGAATATTTTTTATGTAGTGCTTTAGGGGCGGCTTAGCTTAATGGGTAGAGTGGTCGTCTGGCAATCAGAAGGTTGCACGATCGATCCCCAGTCCTGCATATACCATGTCGAGATGTCCTTGAGCAAGACACTTAACCCCTAACTGCTCCCCGAGCACCTATGTTGGCAGCTCACTGCTCCTATACAATAGGTTGGGTCAAAAATGCAGAGAAATCCAAATTTCCCCTTGCAGGACTGATAAGGGAATCATATTTTTTTCTACTCTGGCGACCACTCAAAGCCCTTTACAAAATATGCTTCACATAAGAAGTTGGACTTTCTTCCACAAAGTCTGATATTGCTTATTCATAGAAATCTTTACAAAGTTAACCATATACTTAGGTCACCAGGCCACATTAGCTCAGCCCTCTAGAACATCATTACTAAACTTTGACTTGCTTTTTGGGAGCACATATCTTGATAGAGTGAGTACTAGTATGCCTCCCTCTGGGCAGCTATGGAATAGAAATGTTATTTGACAGTTCTCAAATAAACTTTTCATAGAAAGGTATTTGCATAATGGGTAATCGTTGTCATTGTTTCTGGAAGGAGCTATTACTGTTAAGTTTTTCCAAGTATGATTATTCTTTTTTGGCTCAATTATAATGGTCTTATATTGGGGTAAGAGGACACAGCTTTAACTTGAACAACACCAAACTTTGCCAAATTGCACTGAAACTATCTGGGGGTAAGTAAAAAAATAGGGCCATTTTGTATATGGGGCAGCATGGCTCAGTGGGTGGAGCAGTCGTCCTGTAATCAGAAGGTTACAGGATCAATCCCCAGTCCTGCAGAAAGCATGTCGAGGTGTCCTTGAGCAAGACCTCAAACTGCTCCCCGAGCGCCATATGTTGGCAGCTCACTGCTCCTATACAATACAATGATAAGTTTAATATTGGGTGAACTGACCCTTCAAAATGGAAAAATTATTTCAACTCTATCTCTGTCTGTCTACTTAAGACAGGAGTAGTAAATGAAAAACCAAGTTGTTCCATATTATTTTGGCCCCTATGGGGAGACAGAAGTACTGTGCTTTTTTCTGTCTAATGAGTGATGTATTGTGACGACAGTTGGTAGCAAGGAAAATTAAATACAGGTTAGCTGGGTTTACAATAATCCAGTCTATACTCTAAACACTGTTAATAACACACCCTCATTCTCTCAGCTAAGCTGTGTTTCTTATGGTAAGAATGAAATAAGTCCATATTAGTGCAGAAGATTTTATGGATGATGAAACAAAATCTTCAGCGCAATGTATTCTGATTCATGTAAGAGCTGCGGGAAAAACTGAGGAAAACACTTATTTCTTCATCAATATGGGACTTTACTACAGTGAGGACTTTACTGCTTCAATCAACTACATTACTTATCATTACTGATTGCACATGCGCAAAAGCATCAGCAAAATTGTCCTTTAAAGTTTCTTTAGGAGACATCATACCACCCACAGTGGTGCGTCAGGAAGCGGATCCGGCCTTAATCTCCAACTTTCACTCTAGGTCCATGTCTATCCCAACATGGGGACTAATTATGAAAAATAAAAATGGACCTTTAAACCTAATGTATCTGTTCTTAATTAAAGCTATTGCTCTGCTACATATCTATAACCTTTTTTTCTGTGTTCAAGACCTACATACTTGCTGCATGAACGTTATAGTGCATAATGGTCAAACTGGGACAATAAGATATGTGGTATAGGACCCAAACAACAGAGAAGACATCAACTAACATTTGCTCTTGTAAGGGCTGAGCTCTCAAGGTTTGTAACTAGGATTAGCATACACTAGTGTAGTGACTTACAGGATCTTTGAACTGCTCGCTGACTGACCGAATAACAGGGAGAGTCTCTTCTAACTTAGATGCCAGCTGGTCTGCGTTCATGTCCCCCAGACCTAGCATGTTACACATCTTGAGAGGGAGACAGAAAAAAAGGAGCAACAGGGGAGTTGAGAGGTATGCATCAGTCACAACCAACATAGAAACAAAAACAAAAAAGTGACTATATTTCACATGGGGATACTTTCCCATATCTGCTTCTTCCCATGTGACACTTAATTAAATGCCAATAAAACGAGCCTTAAAAATATAGTTAAACGAACTTGACAATAACCATATCACCAAATAAATTGAATAAAATATATGAATTGTTCCTTCTCACCTGAGAGATGAAAGGGCTAATCTGGTTCTTGATCTGCATAAGGCGGCCCAGACCTCGCTCTACAATGGTGGGGAAGTTGAGCAGCCGCAGCGTGTGGCCAGTAGGGGCAGTGTCAAAAACGACCACTGAAAAATTCATTCCCTTCACTAACCTGATGAAAAAACAACACAGAAATATTAATTTGGACGGTAGTCCGCAGGACTCCCATTACTGTTGGTTTTCTACAATACAAAGTATCCCAGGCATAAAATCAAAGACTTTTTAGACCAAGCACAAAAAGTGAATTTTATCAACTTTGTGCCAGGATAGAAACCAGCAAAACCAGGGGTCCTGACAACCAGCTAAAAACCAACACATCAAGATAAAGGGAAATGGAGATGGCAGATGCAAAAAGATCAGAGCAGCTCTTTGATGCATTCTACTACAGCCCTTTAACAATCAATACTGTTTGCTTTGTTCTTGGTTGTTGCATTAAATCACACCAAACCATTACAAGATGCCCAACTGCCTGTACATATTGAAGATCTTAGGTGTGACTCCCACACACTGTGCAATTTTAGCCATCTTGTATATTTTGTGTCCATCCAGTCAACCACTTATCTGAAGTCGGATTGTGGCGAACTAGAGACTATCTCAGTTCTTAGATGAAAGGCAGGGATACACCCTTGAAGGGTTGCCAGTCCATCACAGTCCGGAGCAATTAGGGGAATAGTGTCTTGCCCAAGGACACTTTGATATGCTTCTCTGCAGGTGCGGGGATTGAACCTGCAACATTCTGATCACCAGACGACTACACTGAGGCATGCTAACCCACTCTATTATAACTACTGCTTTATATGTAATTTTGCTTTATTTTATTGTTTTATATGTATGTACACATACCCACTCTGTTATACCTACTGCTTTATATGTAATTTTGCTTTATTTTATTGTTTTATATGTATGCATACATACTTCTCATTATATATCTTATTTTACTTCATTTTATCTGTATCTCATATTTTTGTAACCAAGTCTCCCAGCCGAAGAATTTCACACAATTGTACTTGTTCAACTGGAGGGACCTTGAACATCTCGAAGGGGCAGGCAAGAGGTTTGATTCATCTTTTTTTGATAATTACTTTTCTTCTTTTGGCTTGTTCCTGGTTTCCCAGGGGTCATCATAGCAGATTTTACAGTTTCCATCGATGAACTGTGAGGGTACAGAACCAACAGCGGTCGTATTTAACCCTACTTGACTGATCCAATATAAGCTTCAAATGATCTGATATGGGCTTGTCAATCCATATGATGATTTGGCAAATTTTAAATAGGATGCATTTCCTGACAAAAACACTAACCCTATGGATGGGGTTACAGGTAAAGCACTTGATGCCATTCCAATATTGATGGACTTGAGTTCACGCCTGTTGCACATGTAATTTGTATTTGTTGGACGAAAAAGAAACATAGTTATTCTGTCTTGATGTTTGCTCAATAATCCAGGAAAGAGCAATCACAAAAAGTGAATCAGTTCAACTGGATCAGAAGTTTATTCAGAAATGTTTCAACACTCAAACAGGTGACATATTCAGTCTGAGCTGACTGTAAGCATTTCCACCCTTATAAACAATACATCGATACCATACCACAAAAGGCTTGGTTCATATGCAACTTGGGTCATTAAATGCCCATTCAGTGGCAATGAGTACCATTCACCATTCATTGGTGATGGGCAACAGTTGATTGTAAGTGTGTACCGCAAATCCCCACAAACGGATCAGTATATACAGTTTGACTAACACTACCCTCTGGAGCATAAACTGGGAGTCATCAGGACTCTGTATCGTCTGGCTGACAACGTCCCCACTGACTCAGAGGCCAGAGTGGGAGAAAATTTTCACATCAGATGGGTTACCCCAATTGAAAGCCTCTCAAACAGTGCTCCAGCCAATACAGGGGAGAAAAGGAGCCCAGGCGCAGACCGATAGGATCAATTCACCTTTTTTGTGATACAGTTACACTGATAATACTATTATTTTTGCGTCAAGAACCTCCCCCAAGGGGGCTCCATCTAAGTCTGTCCACCTTAGCACCATAGAGAAATATCTTGATGGGTAAAAATGAACTCCTCTGGTGCTCTACCTGAGGTTTCATCCTATTTTTTTCCCTCTGTTAAAGGCTTTCAAGGGAGTTGTTGTCAGTCCATCTCTGCATCATGCAGTTGGGTGTTTGAATCCCAACTGTACCGTTTCAAACCACAGCTGGAGTTCCATGGTTAGTGGGGCTTAATTGGCTAAGCCTCACATGGGGATAAGGGTTAGGTTGGATAAATGATTCTAGGTTCACTAGTGTCCCCCTCTGGGTCGTCTGGGCGCTCGCCGTTAAATGAAGGGAAAGTGCTCTGCTTCATTCTCCTCTGATAGCAAAGCACTGGGCTCTCCTCGCGAGACCGCAATGAGTAAAATAGCGAGAGCTAGTCGTCAGGTAACTTGGAGGACTCGTATGGTACGAGTTACTCCTTCCTGTCAACGTTCTAGAGGGGTATCAAAGCAACTGACCCAGCAGTAGGCAACTCGGGGAATTCAGATGGGAAACGAAGGGGGAATACATTTTTTTTAAAGAACCTCCCACATTGGGGAGAAGGTCCAATTGGACTAGGTGCTTGGCAGAAGAGAACACGTATTCTGTCCATGATGCGTGTTCCCTCTAACATCAGTCTGACAGATAGGTAACAGACAGGACTTAAAGGAAGTCGAATAAAAGTGTAATGTTAAAGGGTTTTACTGTGGTCTTTGCTCTTCTTTCCATTCTTTTTTGTTAAAAAAAGGCACAAATGTGAAGGAAAAACAGAATAGGAGCTTTCGGTCTGACTGCGTAGAGATATCTAGTCATTTCCTGGTTGACCTCTGACTTATAAGTCTCATGATCGGACCTGAGCAACAAGAATCACTTTTTTCACTGTTATTGCAACGACCTCTCCAAAGTGGTGCTAGTGAAATTGAAATCGAAGGCCACAGAATGTGTCACATGACACTTCCCACTTGGTATTAGTTAGGCTTTTACAGGCTTTTAGCAGACGCTCTTATCCAGCACAACGTACAACAAGTGCATAGAGTCAAGGTACAAGAGATACTGAAGCAACACTAGAGCTAGGTTAAGATAGTCCCAGAAACAAACCATGTACGGTCTCATAGATCAGGACTCCAACGCAGATCAACTCAGCAGACACTCAAACCAAAATAAAACTAACAAGATTGCATGTGCCTTAACCAAGTACGCCTAGAAAAATGGAATAGGGCTTAAACTAGGAGTTAGGGTACATGGGTGTGATAAGTACTTAAATCTGCAGAGTTGTGCACTGACCCTGGGCAGAATTATCCTACCACAACCCAACCAAGGTCGAGCCTCTGTGCATATGTAGTGTTGTTGGGGCCCATGCTGTTGCTTCCGCACTTTGTGGACCTGGAGGTGGTCACAACCCAGAAGAAGAAGAATTGGGGCTTCTGGATCAGTGGATGTATGAGATAACCAATGGACCTTTGGTGAGCATGCCACTGTGCTGCCTCAGGATTTGGTATTTCAGCCTTGTCATTGGGCAAATCATTGCATTTGATCAGGGTTGGCAGTTTCATCTTTGTCGTTCCATCTACAGATGCCACAATGAAACCTTTGGCTCTCTTCTCTATGGACTCTGTCACACCTGCACAGGTGTGCAGGGTATATGCAGAGCTTGCTCCCTTGAAACAGCAAGCGATTGGTTGCTCTAGTCATCTAAGATTACATAGAGCTGGATTCCCTCTCCAGACAGCCCTCTGGATACACCTTAGCTAGGGCAGATCTTGAAGCAGGACCTTGTACTTCTACCCTCGCCACAGACTTAAGTACACTTCGAAGTGACAGCATATTGAAAAGCTTCAGCTTATTCCTTCCCACCATGTTTGGTGAGGTTGAAGGGGTTGGACCGGAATGAAGGATTGCAAAATGAGCGTCACTGTCACATTCCTTACATTTGATGAATTCCTCACAGTTCCTGGCTAAATGATTAGTTGCAGCACAGCATCTTAAGTATCTGGCATTTTCTGTTAAGAAAGTCTTACGTTCCTCAAGAGAATTGCTCCTAAACCTCTTGGAGCGCTTAAGATTTCCTGATGACAGAGCAAAGACTGGGTCGTTGCATTTCCATGCCTTTTGCAGATGAAGTTACAGAAGAGAATGTAGGGAAAGCAACAAGCTTTAGAGGTTTGTACTCAGAAACTTGGGCCATCTAATTCTCTTGAAGATTAGGCAACTCATCTATGATGGGTGGTACACCCGGTGAGGTGTCAAGATAGAAAAGTCAGATAAGTAACCTTCATATTTAGTAGATTGCACCTCATCTAGGAGATCTCCAAGCTCCCAACGTTTTACATCTTTGTTACTTATCCTTGGAAAATTATCAATCCTGTCAAATAGAGACTTCTCAACAACCCCCAAGGAGCCATAGCAGTCTTCCAGGCATCCCCAAGCCTTTGTTAGACCAGTATTGGGCAGCATAGCTTAGTGGGTAGAGTGGTCGTCTGGCAATCGGAACGTTGCAAGTTTGATCCCTGGTCCTGCACAAAGAATGTCGAGATGTCCTTGAGCAAGACAGAAAACCCCTAACTGCTCGTTGAGCGCCATATGGTGGCAGCTCACTGCACCTATACAATACGATGGGTTAAATGCAGAGAATACTACATTTCCCCTCGTGAGACTGATAAGGAAGTTAAAAAAAATGTGCACGGCTTGAATCCTCCTCGGATAATGTGCAGATTTTTCTTCCAACCATTTTGACAGGTCTACCTGCTCACTATCTGATAGGTGTAATCCTTCTATGGCGTTCATGAAAGATGACTTCCACACCCAATAGTTCTCAGGACGATTGTCAAACTTGTTGAGTCCTGAGTTAATATGCTCACGGCATGGCAAGTACCTTGCTGTGTCACTCATACCAGTATTTTCATCAGTATGCGGCTGTATGGGGGCAGCATAGCTCAGTGGGTGGAGCGGTCATCCGGCAATTAGAAGGTTACAGGTTCGAACGCCTGTCCTGCAAAAAGTGTGTCGAGATGTCCTTGAGCAAGACAAGGACAAAGGCCTTATGGGAAGCTCACTGCTCCAACACAATAGGCTGGGTTAAAATGCAGAAAAATCCAAATTTCCCCTTGCGGGACTGATAAGAGATTCTATTATCTATTATTATTAATGAGGCTCTGTTAAGTGAAGATGGATGTGACTGAGCTGGGGGGAAGCTGAGCCGGGGGGTTGGTGATGAACTACTGGCGTTGACCTCTGAGGTTACCGTGTTGTGTCATCGTCATTGAGCTTTTCACACAGACCTCTAACATTTTGAGCTGTAGATTGATGCTGTCTCATCGGTGTTTCAGATTTGACTTCGTGGATGATGGGCTTTAGAGGTGGTTGATATGGCTCAAGCAACTACACATGAATGTAGTTGCAAATGGGTTCAGAGACCTCTGTTACATCTCCATGGTCTTTTTCTCCTACTGCCTCCAGCAATTTTTTTCAGCAATGGCTGCAGCTGCATCACTTTCATGTTTTAGAGCACCTAGAGTCGCTTCCATACAAGCCTCTTCCACTTTCAATTGAGCCTTCGCAATTCTACCTTCAGATTCCTTCTTGAGGAATCCAGCTCTAGCTTAGGCGGCTTCCAGCTTGGCAGTGGCTGCACTAGCTGATAAACTTCTTGATACATTTATTGAAATGGATGCTATGGATCTCATCTCCAATGCTTGGCTTTGCTCTGTTGCATCTTCAGTTTTAAGTGTTTTTTCTGCCATTGTGTATTACTGACGGCGTCTAGCCATATGAAGCGTGCTGATGGCCGAGGAAGACTTGAGGTGACACTTGCTTACCTTGAATTACAGCGTCTGCAGTAAGTTTTTTTTACCATGCTGTCCATGATGTGTGTTCCCTCTACACAACAAACTGAGAGATAGCTAACTGACAGAACTTAAAGTAAAGTTAAGGTGTTTCACTGTGCTCTTTTCTCTTCTTTCCATCCTTTTTGGTAAAAAAGAAAAGGCTCTCCAAGGCACAAATGTGTAGGAAAAACAGGAGAGGATCTTTCTGTCTGACCGCATGGAGAAATCTAGCATTTTCCTGGTTGACCTCTGACTGATAAGTCTCATGATCTGAACTGAGCAATGAAAAACATTTTAAATAAATGAGCCTGACGATCTGAACTGACCAATGAGAAGCACTTTAGTTATCACCGTTACTGCAACAAACCTCCACAAAGTGGTGCTAATGAAAATTAATTTGAAGGCCACAAAATGTGTGCCCTGACAACATGGGTTGGCAATTCTTTAAAGTGAGGCTTGAGGTACAATAACCTCTTCAGCTGTTCTTCATTACAGTTTCTGCACAGGTGTAGACAAGTAGATCATTTTCAACTTTTACCACACACCTAAACAAGTACACACACGGACAGAAACATCATTCTGATCATGTAATCTTGTCATGTCATTGTCAACCACTCATCCGAAGTTGGGTCAGGGATCTACTAACATCCATCTCTGTGGTCATTGGAAGGAAGGTGAAATACTCTTGATAAGTTGCCTGTCCGTCCAACTGTAGGTGTGTGGGATTAAAGCTTGATGTCCTTATTGACGCCCCATGGTGGGTTCAAACCCATAGCCTCTGGCACATCAGTGCCTGAAGCATGCATTCTCTTACTGAGCTACTGTAACCCCCACATGTATTTCTGACTTAGAAAAATGTCAAGGTTTACTACCATTCCCCTACTATTCAGTCACCCTGCCCCACTGCACAATTACAGCCCACATTTTCTGAAACTACTAGAACTTCACCTGACACCATGGCTGTATGTAGAGATGGATGCTCTGTCAGCATTCCTTAACCCTGCAACACTGGATGGCCCTAAGCTAATAAACCAGCAACAAAAAAAATGTTCACGTCGTGAAAAACATGGTAAGATGGCCAAAAGAGGAAAGTTTGAGGGGGGCTTTAGGATAAAATGCTGTGCCTTTCTTGAAAAAACACATTCATATTGCTGTCAAAGGTTTAAGTAATTCTTGAAAAATGCTGCTACAATTGGGACAAATGTGATAGGGTTTGAGATGACTGCCATAGCTGACCTCATGACCTCGGCGTAGCTCATAGCCTCATCAATGCCTGGGAAGGCACTCATGGCCTCTTGCATCATCTTCTTGCCCATGCTCAGCATATTGTCCTCCTCAAAGAACTCATCAGGCAGCTCTGCAACACCCAGGCTTGGGTCAATCTCCTAAAATCACACACACAACCATGGTATTATATGATCCCCTGGGTGAATTGCAGGCTTTGTTTTTTTAAACCAAACCAACTTTTCCAGTTATATAATGATGATGATCCATGCACTTCTGAAACCCAGATGATATCAAAATCATGAGACTGAAGAGACATGTGATCAGGATCCCTCTGATTTTGTAAATATAACCAGTCAAGTCAGTTTTGTTTGTATAGCCCATTATCACTTGTTAAAAAAAATCCTCAGTGGGCTTCCAACAGCAAAAGTAAAAATAGGGAAGAAGGGAAGGAAAATATGAAATGTTTCAATTTTCATTTAAAACTACTCCTTAATGGACAGCTTTCATGAAGTTTTCTTCAACAGAAAATATTCTTTAAGAATCTTCAAGGTAGCTTCAAAAGACAAACAGTTGCATCAATTTAATCCTCTTAGTCAGTGGAATCAAAATAAATTTTACAATTTGTCAAAAATATTGATCAAGTTGAAACTAGTGCTGGGCCATATGAAACGTGTTATCACAGGAATCATGGGGGTTTCACACAGTAATGATTTATGGTAAAACCTGCTTAGACAACAAAAAATAATACGTTTGAGAAAGTTAAATTCTTGACATTGAACCGTTGGTTACTGTACTTTACATAACCAATTCAAAACAAATAATACTTCCTCAAACATATTTAACACAATTTTGTGAAAACAATCTTAATAAATTTGATTCAATCAACAAAATTGTGTCAAGAGGTCCATCTTTTCACATCACGATTAGTCAGCAATTTGCGTGGATGGACAAGGACTTAGATGACGCTTGAGGGAAAATGGCTGGATGCCCTTCTTGACGCTCTAATGATATAACACTCAAAATTCATCCTAGCATAATGTCAATAAGAAATTCAATTATTGAATTATTCTTCACCAAAACATGTTAAAAATTCAACCATCTTACTGCACTTTTACTCCATTTCCCATCCATCTCGCCAAGCCCTCTTGGTGTCTTGATGCATGCTCAATAATACAAGTATGGATATCACTAAAAGAGATGAATCAGTTCAACTAGATCAGAAGTTTATTTGGAAACATTTCATCACTCACCAGGTGAATTCTTCAGTCTGAGCTGAATGCAAGCATTCTCACCCTTATAAACAGTACATTGATACCACATAACAATAGGCTGGGTTCATATGCAAGTTGGGTCATCAACTGCAACTTTAGGGGCAAAGGATTGGGGAATATTTGCAATCACGGTATTGTAAGATGCCGATAGATGTACTCTCAGGCCACCACCCCTATTCAAAGATGTCCATTCTGTCTTTACATAATTGACCTCCTTCACCCCCCTTTCAAACCAGAGTTCCTCCCTATCAAGGATGTGAACATCATCATCCTTGAATGAGCGGCCACTAGCCTGTATATGGGTGTAGACCGCAGAGTCCTGGCCTGACGTGTTGGCCCTCCATGCTGCGCCATCCTCTTAGCCAGCGTCTGTTTGGTCTCCCCGATACACAAGTCACTACAGTCCTCCTGGCATTTAACAGCGTACACTACATTACTCTGTTTGTGCCGGGGACCCGATCCTTGGGGTGGACCAACTTTTGACGCAGTGTGTTCAGGGGTTTGAAAGCAACGGAGACGCGATGTTTTAAAATACACGTCGCAACTGTTCCGAAACTCCCGCTACATACGGAATCACTACTGCTCTGTGCTTTGGCTCCTCCTCTCCCCCCACTAGGCTGGCGCACTGTTTGGGAGGCTTCCTGGCTTTAACAAATGCCCAGTTAGGGTAACCACACTTTAACAAGGACCTGTTTAATATGGGCTTTCTCTTCCTACCGGGCCACTGACTCAGTGGGGACGTTGTCAGCCCGGTGGTAGAGTTCTGATGACTCCCAGTTTATGCTCCAGAGCGTGGTGAGAATCAAACCGTAAATACTGATCCGTATGTGTGGGTTTGCGGTGCACATTTTTAACATCATAAACCTCTCATCCGGTTGAACTGATTCACCTCTTTTGTGAAACCCTCTTATTATATATATTTTGAGGCAAATGTTAGTTTGCAGTTTTATCAATAATAGGAAACAGAAATAATTGAATAAGATATAGTAGCCATCAGTGATAGCAGAGCAGAACTACAGCGCCATTTAATACAAGTTGAGAAAACAAATGTAATCTCAATATTCTTTAATCTGTGCTATATTCTTATTTCTAAACACACCATGGGAATGCAGATTCTATTCCAGAAGAAGAGTTTCTTACCATGGCAAAGAGATTGTCATAGCCCTTGACCTTTGTTGGTACCTTGGAGAATTTCTGGTCAAAAGCATCAGAGATGTTGTGGGCTGGATCTGTGGAAATGATGAGTACACTCTCCCTGACTGCAGCAAGTTGGACTGCTAAACTACAGCTAAGAAAGACAAGAGAAGGACAGGCTTGCAGGTAAACCACTTGAAAAGCTTTTTCAAAAGACTCAATGAGGGACTTGCAAACCCAACCAACAGATGTTGCCTCACTCATAGTGGTCTGACAACACTCACTGAGGGAGTTTCAGTAAAGTGTCATAGCTGGTGGCCAACATAAAAGATGAAAATGGTTAAGGGGGGTTATCATTAATATTTTCCACAACTATGACATTTTAGAACAGTTATCAATAGATAACACACCTATCTGGTGATTATCTATTGATAACAGTTCTAAAATCACTGGATTTTAGTGAGACCTGGTCTTGCAAGACTTAATAGATTTTTGTTAGGGAAATAATCATTGAGTGTAGACAAAAATACTTTGGAGGTGATTGGATCAGCTTTTAATAATAAGACAAAGCCACAAACCCCATAACATAGAACTGGAGTGTCACATCTCCAAATATGCTGGTCTGCATTTGACAAGCCAAAAGGTTCATGATACCAGTCCACTAACATTGTTAACACATTAACAAATAGGCAATGATGGGACTTTTGGCTAGCTACAGAGGTAAATGACACTACCACTTACTGGCTTCCTGCACACATTTTTGTGAATGTCTTTAACAAAAATAATCATATTGTGGCATAAACACAAACCACCCCTTGGCACAATCATTGTTTTCATTTTCTAAAAAGCAGCATTGCTTGTTTTTGTCATACTCTAACCCCACCTCCCCGTTGTTCCCCGAGTATTCTGGTTTCCTGCCACAGGGCTAATTAGATTATCTATAGATGCTTTCTAGACTAATATAAATGCACTTCTAAAGTCAAGCAAGTTGACTCTCGATCAACCGCAACCGTCGCAACACAGTATCGTCATATAATCTATTGCCTTGGATTAGCTGCGTATTCCAGTATTCATCAGCATCACAATTAATCGGCGTAAGCGACCTACAAGTGTTAATGCTGCCTAAAATTGTTTTCACATGAGACAGTTATGGATCTGGCTGGAAAATAAAAGTATTGGTACCAGATAAATCAATATGGTTTCTAGTGATTATTATAAGGAGAATCATGTGAAGACATTTAAATTATTTGTAATAAATAAATTAAACCAAAGCATTTTAGCCCAATAGACTCCAGGGTAATATGAGTGGATCTGCACCCCACTCTACCCCTTTCCACCAACAAGTAGTTAGCTCCTGCAGAAGGTATGCTAACTACTCTTGGCAAACAGAACTCGCGAGATTTAAAACGGTTTTGGAGGTCCACGAGATCACTGGATGAACAGTGTAAATAAACCATCGACATGTAATCATTACTGTTGAAGCCAAAGACAACATATTTTGGTGCATTGCAGTCAATACAGATAATATTTCGAATTCAGTAATTTCACGGGACATTTTTTTATCCTAATTCAGTCTGCTACGGAACATGGTTTTGATGAGCAGATGCCTATTACTTTCCAAGGCAAATGGATTGGGTTCTCCCAACGTGGGAATCGGGCAGTAAAATGGTGATGAGCGATGTGTCCTGCTTTAATCGGAAGAGTCAGCTACGATGAGATAAGGTGCTTAATCAAAACCAAGGAATGTCACATATACAGAGTCGTAATATTGTAGACCAGCTGCCACTAATATTCACTCGCGCAGCTAGTTTACGAAGAAACAGGGTTGCTTAATGGTTAGCTTCCAAACTGTGGAATGATGTGAGGTTAAACTAACCTTGACATACTGATGTTACTTATGACAGAGACCCTAAGGTCAAATAAGGCCTTGAGGTGACGAATAATATCTATTACGTTACATATTTAAATCACGTCAAACGTCAGAAAGGCTGCGAGGCTAGCTAGCGGATACACCTGAACACACTATACGACAAGACAAGATTTCACTGAACTTACCTACACGTTGTTTTACCAACACCACCCTTTCCACCCACAAAAATCCATTTCAGAGATTTTTGCTCGATAATGTTCTTCAGCGTCGGTTCTAACGGCTCGACGTCAGGTGCATCCTCAAACTCGTCTTCCAAAGAGGCCGCCATCTTGTCTGTGTACCGGTGAACTAGAACGTACCAAATGTCCCGGAGGGGTGATATACGCAGGACTGTACCAACCACGTATAGGAACGTTCAGACATGGGAAAATGTTAGGGGCCCTGTCTATTTGCATGGTCAATAATCTAGGTAAGAGAATAACAAAGCAAGTAAAATCTTCAGTTTGATTTCAGACTGATGCCAACTGTTTGAGTAACGAAACGTTTCTAAATAAACGTTTTATCCAGTGGAATCCAATTCACCTCACGCTCAGTGGTTAGCGTACTCGCTCCAGGAGCTTGAAAAAGTGAGTTCAAATCCACAACAGGGCGTCAGGAAAGCCATCCGGCCTTAATTCCCTAAACTCCATCTAAATCCCTGTCTAACCCCACAACGTGGGGAGTTAATGTGATATGTAAAAACGGGTCTTCTTTTATTAGACAGGAAAAAATGCATGGCCAGCAAAGACCACATCCCTTTCGATGAATAGGTCCTTTCAGAGGGACGTAACACGATCAGTGAATTGTTTGGCTATGATAAACTGCGTGTTTAAAAAAAGGATTCATTGTGTGTCTGGTGGTGAGACGAAGTAGAGGGGGCTATTGGCTGGTGCTTAACTTGAAAAACATTTTAAAAAGATCCACTGAGTTTCATTTTTTCCCTCAGTCCAGGTTTTTATATTGATCAAAAAACAATAATTAAATCCCATGGGTTATTAATGAAAAATTGCCAAGAAAGGCAACAAATTAACCTTTTCCACATCAGTATGATGAATTCAAATTCAAAATTAAAATGTCTTTATTTCGAACATAACCTACAAAATAATTATTGATAAATAAATCAGCAAATATATGTTTGAAAAGGAACAGGATTAACTTAATATTTATAATTCCCTTTCCCATCTCTAATACTTAAATTGAATAACCTAAATAATAAACTGTAGAGCAGCATATGTCAGTGTCACTGTCTCAAAATTGACTCAATAAGAAACAATAAGAGAAATAAAGTAAAAACAGAAACACTTTAGAATAGCAATTATTTCCAATAATGATAATGATAGAAACTTCATCATTATACATCCATCGTCGTCATCCATCGTAAACCGCTTATCCGAAATCGGGTTGCGGGGAACTGGAGCCAATTCTGTTCTCATTGGGCGAAAGGCAGGGTACACCCTGTATAAGGGTCGCCAGTCTATCACAGGGCAGAGCATTTAGGGGAACAGTGTCGTGCTTAAGGACACCTTGACACGCTTCTCTGCAGGACTGGGGATCGAACCTGCAACCTTCCGATCACCAAGTGACCACTACCCACTGAGCCATGCCGCCCCTTTAGCCTTGTACATCTTTTGTTTTCATTGCACCTTCTTTTGAATTAGCTTAAACATGTGCTTTCCTTGAGTTCTTCATCTAAACCATTCCACATATTTACCCCACAATTTGAGACACATACTTTTGCAAGTAGTGCGACAACATTGTTTCTTAAACTCCAATTTTCCTCCTAAATTGGAACCCCATCCTTATCTGAGAATAGTTGCTGTATATTACCAGGAAGTAGATTACTTATTGCTTTGAACAATATTTGTGCAGTTTTAAATTCTACCAGGCCCATGAACACAAAGAAATAAGACAAGCATGCAAAGAGAATCAATGTTCTTTGAGGGAGTCAAAGTTTCAGAGAGACTGGTGATGAGACATTTAACTGCAAGGACATCTACATGCTGTAACCACAAGATAGGGCACTTGCCTCCATGTACACTTTTTATTCGCTTCATCTGTTTTTACCTCAGTGCTAATTTCAGTTTCACTACTCTTATATTAATTAAGTCTCTCACCATTAACCCAACCATGCCAAGACAAAATCTTTGTGTGCCTTGTCAGAGCCCTCAAGCATTGCATCCCAATGAAAAGCAAGCACGCATGTCTGATTTTTCATGTTTGGTGCAGCCAGCATGGGCAAAAGACAGCAACCTGTTTCAGATTGAACTGGTAACATCTGAGGTCAGACACTTATAAAGGTCATTTTACGGACATCCAGAATGGGTTGATAACCTATCCATCCATCCATCCATTGTCAACTGCTTATCTGAAGTCGGGTCATGAGGCAACTGGAGTCTATCTCAGTTCTCATTGGGAAAAAGCCAGGGAAACACCCTTGAAGGGTCATCAGTCCAATCACAAGGAAGAGCAATTAGGAGAACAGTATCTTGCTCAAGGACACTTTGACATATTTCGCTGCAGATGCAGGGCTTGAACGTGCAACCTTCCGTTTGACGGATGACCATTCTTCCCACTAAGCAATGTCGGCCCCTTGGGTTGATAAGAATAATCCATCCATCATCAACCGCTTACCTGATGTCAGCCGGGACCCCCAAGCTTTCCTTTCCTTGCAACATCAACTAGCTCTGATTTGGGGATCTCAAGGCATTCCCAGGCCAGTGTGGAGATATAATCCCTCCATCTGGTCCTCAGTCTACCCCGTGGCCTCCTCCCAGCTGGACGTGCCGGAAAAACCTAATTTGGGTGGCAATCAGGTGGAATCCTTATTAGATGCCTGAACCACCTCAACTGGCTGTTTTCTATTTGGAGGATCAGCGGCTCTACCCCGAGTCCCTCGTGTATGTCCGAACTTCCCCCCTATCTCTAAGGGAGACGCCAGACCCCCTCCTAAGAAAACCCATATCAGCTGCTTGTATCCGTATAATATTAACAGTAACAATAATTATTCATTTATCAGTCCCACAAGGGGGAATTTGCAAAGCTCTGCATTTGATCAATTTTATTGCAGAGGCACCATGTGGTGCCCAGAGAGCACTGTCTTGCTCAAGGACACCTCAGCATGCTAGACTGGGGATCAAACCTGCAACCTTCCAATTGCCAGATGACCACTCTATCCACTGAGCTATACAACTCTAATAGTTAATAATTGAATAGATAATCCCTAAAAGATAGGACTAGAATATGCAGGAGTCGAGAAGAGCAAAGATTCTTAAGTTTGGGTAGGTAATTGTAGTCATAGTATTTGTCAGTAGAGAATATGATTAAATTGGAAGTGAAGAGGAGGTTAAACTTGAACTCAACCGCAGAAATAAAAGATGCACATCCATGTTGCTCTGGTCATGAACACCAGTACTTTTCAGAGGTTGCCTTTGGCTCCATGCATTTTAAGTACGGGCTGTCGGTACATAGAGATGTACAAAAATTCAGGAAAGACAAACTGAGATAAGCTCCAGAATGACCCCATGACCCGACACTGGACAAGTGGGTGGCGATTGATGGGTGGATGATGAACTGTGAAGATGCCACAGTAACTCAGTGTAAATTCATTCACTGAAGGATTCTTTAAAACTTGGGACCCCAGATTATACTTATAAAAACTCATGTCTCTCCATCCAAATTGATCAGCATCCAGGACAGGCCAGTATAACTACTATAACTACTTTTGGCTGCTCCCATCAGGGAACACCACAATGGATCTTCAATTTCCATTTCTTCCTGTCCTCTGCATCTCCTTCTGTCACACCAGCCGCTTGCATGTCCTCTCTCACATCCAAAAACATCTACAAACCTCATATTACATCTTCTTCTTTTCCTCTTGTCTAGCAGCTCCATATTCAGCATCCTTCTTCTAATATACCCAGCATCTCTCCTCTGCACATGTTAAAACCATCTCGATCATGCTTCTTTGGCTTTGTCTCCAAATCTTTCAAATTGAGCTATCCTTCTAACATACTCATTCCTAATCCTGTCCATCTTCACAATCGATACACAATCTTGACATCTTCAACTCTGCCACCTCCACATCCTGTCATTTTGTCATTACTACTGTTTCCAAACTATACAACATAGTTGGTCTCACTATATCCCTAAACCCTGTAAACCTTCCCTTTTACTCTTGCTGATTCCTTTCTGTTACAAATCATCCTGACAATCTTCACCCATTCCATCCTGCCTGCACTCTCTTCTTCACCTCTCTTCCAGACTCCCTGTTACTTTGAAAAGTTGACTCCAAATATTTAAATTCATCCACCTTCCTCACCCCTACTCCTATTATCCTCACCATTCCGGAGTTACACGCATATGTATAATATCTTACTCCAATTGACTTGTATCCCTCTTCTCTCCAGTGCATACTTCCACCTCTCCAGACTCAATTCAACATACTCCCTACTCCCACAACAGATCAACATATCCTTTGTGAATATCATAGTCAATGGGAAATCTTCCCTGATCTCCATTAGAGGGCTTAGAGCCAATCCTTGAGGGAACTCCATCTCCGCCTTGAACACATCTATTAGTCCTACTGCAAACCTCACCACCGTCACACTGGGAGCTGTGGTGGCTCAGCAGTAGAGCACTCACTTCTAAATTGGGCATAGTGGATTCAAATCCCCACTGAGGGACATCAGGAAAAGGGCTTTTGGCCTTAATCCCCCAATACCAGGAACGTGCCGTCCATATAAGTAAGGTGAGCAGTGCTTACACAGTGAAAAAGTCAAAAAAGAAAAAAATTGCCCCGTGAAAAATTAAAGTAAAAGTACTAATATGAACTGTTTGTTTTCATTAAAAGTCAGCATCTATGGTCCCAGTTCTGCAGCAGTCATTGATTTTGTTTTAGCTTTTTGGCGTCACCCGCGGGTGCAAGTACTCTCTCTGCTTTCTCTAGTGTCAATTCAAATGCATGAGAAGAATGCATTTCCACCAAGGGCATTGAATTTATTCCCTTAGCCTGCTCCTAATATATACCCAGGGTAAGCATGCTTACAAACCAATCAGTAGCTCTTTCGTTCTGGTACGTTATCTGTTACTAGATTAATTATGATGTATTTTTATCAACTTCATCGCGTACATGTTCATGCTGTCGACTAAAGTTAGTGAAAATGGACAGTACCATAGACATTAGGAACCTTCGGGGATTTCGCAAATTGGATTCCACAGGAAAATCTGAGTTACTTTCTGAAGTCCGCCCGAAATCAGCATTGAAAGACCTTCACGCTCAAAAGGGAAGGATCGCGAGGGAATTCCAACAAGCCTGGTATGAATGTATGAAATGGCTATGTATGTGGCTGTTCAGTGACCAGCCGCCTCTTTTGCTACTTCTGTACGTTTTTGTCAACGGCTGATTATAGTGTGTGGACGTAAGCAGGCTGTGGGGACCTTAATAACCTGACAAATATGCTCAGTAAACATGAGAAGACCGCAGTACACATCAGAATCCAAGTAGCATTGAAAACATTTTGCACTAGCCGTATTGATTTAGCTCTCGATGGGAAAACAAGATTATCAACCGAACTTCACAATCGAAAGGTTAGGGAGATCAGAGATATTCTAAACAAACTGATTAATGCCACCTGCTATCTACATTATATTGTGACTGGCAACTTTTTATTGTTTTTTTGATAATTTGATCATAAAGTCTACCACTGTAACTCTCCACTTACTATTTATTAGCGGGTTAAGATAATATAAGATAAGATAAGACAAGATAAGATATTCATTTATTAGTCCCACAGGGAGAAATAACCGTGTTACAGTAGCAAAGTGGAAACCAAAGTAAGAGAGGCATCGAATCTAGAACATAATACGTAACATCAATTTAACACGGGGAGAAATATGAACACTATATACAGTATGAACAGAAAAAAGTGTGCTTGTTTTTGATTAACTGGTATATTGATGTTGTCATAGGGGTGGTATGGCTTAGTGGGTAGAGCAGTCGCCTGGTGATTAGAAGATTGCAGGTTCGATCCCCGGTCCTGCAGAGAAGTAAGCCGAGGTGTCCTTGAGCAAGACACTGCTCCCCTAACTGCTTTGCTCTGTGATATATTGGCGAACTATACAGGATGTACCCCGCCTTTCCCCCAATGAGAACGGAGAAAGACTCCAGTTCCCCCGCGACCCGATTTTGGATAAGTGGTTTACGATGAATTGATGTTGTTTTTATTCACGTATTGGAATTGTTCTACTTGGGGAGCATTACTGTTTATATAGTCTGATAGCTGCGGGAAGGAAAGACCTCCGGAAACGCTCCTTCAAACAACTTGGATGGAGTAACCTGTCACTGAAGGAGCTCTCTGGTCTAGCAATGTAGTCCTGCATGCGGTGAGAACCATTGCCCATCACGGATGACAGCTTAGCCATGATCCTCCCTTGTCCAACTACCTCCACAGTGTTGAGGGGGCATCCCAATACCAAGCTAGCTATCTTAATCAGTTTATCTAATCTCTTCCTATGCACAGCTGAAATGCTGCTGCCCCAGAAAACCACTCCAACCTGTGCCAGCGCAGGTTTAAGTCAGTGAAACTTAGCCCAGCTAATTGTGTACTGAAAACCTACAGTCAAGAGTTACTCAAATTGATGGGAAAATTCACAGCTAAGGTGAAATGTAAGGATGTTACCAAAAAGCTAGAATTGGTAGTGGTGAAAGGTAAAAGTCCTGCCTTGATGGGGCGACACTGGATTAGCCAGTTACAGCTAGTCTGGTCAAAAGTCAACAGAGTTGCTCCTGAAACGGTCGACAGCGTGTGTGCCAGACATGCGGCTGTATTCAAACCTGTTTTAGGAAAGCTCAAGGGCATTGAAGCAAAGTTACAAGTAACTGAGAAGGCTGTGCCCAAGTTCTGTAAGCCGAGAAATGTGCCTTACGCACTTCGAGAAGCTGTGGAGAGAGAATTGGCAAAATTAGAATCTGAAGGGGTAATTTCACCTACTAACTACAGTGAATGGGCAGCTCCCATAGTCTGTGTACCAAAAAAGGATGACAGTGTACGAATATGTGGAGACTACAAGGTTACAATTAATCCTTGGTTGAATGTGGAACAATACCCACTACCCAGAACCCAAGATCTATTTGCTAAATTAGCTGGAGGTCAGCAATTTACCAAACTTG
>OMLC01046592.1:0-23247 GCA_900302585.1 Regalecus glesne
ATTAATTTTGCCGTCAATAATACAGACTGTGTGTGTGTGTGTGTGTGTGTGTGTGTGTGTGTGTGTGTGTGTGTGTGTGTCTCAAAGAGGAGTAGGAGTGAGTCCTGTCTTACACATATAACTTGCTCCAAGAGACAGAGATCTGTCTTCTGGAAAGGTAATAAGGGAAAATGCACCCCAAACGAATGTCTTATTTCCTTGCAAATTAGAAATGACCAAATTAGAAGATATTTTTCCTTATTTTTTTCACTTTATTTCTATAGTTGCAATTTTTAAGTGGACCTAAAGTGGGAAAAGTTCTGATATGATACATCTTGTTTTCACTATCTTTACATAAAAAAAAACTTATGTAGATCACAAAAATAAGTAAATCAGTTCAACTGGATCAGAAGTTTATTCAGAAATGTATCACCAATCAACAAGTGACATCTTCAGTCTGAAGACGTCACTCGTTGAGTGACAGTGCGTCATTATAGCAATTATGGGTCATTATAGCAATTTGAAAGATAATTGCAATCTAAAATTGGATGACTTTGCAAAATTTCAGAGCTCATTTCTCCGCACAAGGAAGCGTCCTGCAAGGGATGAGGAGACTGGAATCAAGCAAACAGCAATTGATAAGAATGACAGCTAGGAAATCAGAATGGAATCATCTGTGGTGAATATAAAAATAGTGCTCACATGTGAATGCACTGGATATCTATATTATCTTGTTACTACACAAGTAAATGCAGTGTGCCCAAAACTTACTAGAAACCAAGATAAATTATAATACAGTTGACATATGCTGTAATCCAGGACCAAAAGTGGCGTAGGGGGTTGAGGCACCCATGTTCAGTGCATCTCTGCATCATGCAGTTGGGTGTTCGATTCCCGGCTGCGCCGTTTTTAACCACGGCCAGAAGTCTAAAGTTAGTGGGGCATAATTGATAAGCCTCACATGGATTTTAGGTTTGCTAGCATCCCCCTCTGGGTTGTCTGGGCAGTCTCGGTTAAGTGAATGGAAAGTACTCTGCTTAGTTATTGTCCAATGGCCAAGCACTTTGCTTTCCCCACAAGACCGTTATATGTGAAATAGCGAGGCCTAGTCATCACGGGATTTGGAGGAATCACATGCTACTGCTCCCTCCTTCCTGTCAACATTCTGGAGGGGTATCAGAGCAATTGATCCAGCAGTAGGCAACTTGGGGAATTCAGGTGAGAAAAAAGGGAATACATTTTTTTAAAGAAAAAAAATATAAATGCTTAAGTCCCATACATTCATCTGCATAGGGGCAGACCTGTGCAAATAAAGAAACACGACCATCTGTGGTCCCTCCACCCCTTTTGAATCCTGCACCTAGATCCCAGACTTCCCCAAAATCTGCTCAATTCCATAGTTAGATCTATCCTAGAAGAAATCCTAGTTTGAGCTGCTTTTTATTCTTTATTTTTCAAAACAAAGTCAATATTTACTATCTGAGAAAACAACCTGAGTACCTTGGCAAAAATAGGATCTTATAGTTTTACCTAAACTGCTGGAAAGGCTCTCAATTTGGTCAACCAAAAAAGCCCTTTCACAGCCGCTCCTCATAATGATGGCCCTATTCTTTCTCAAATTTGAAAAAAAAATTCTACCTTCATGGCCCAGGCACCAAAGTCAATCAACTATGCCAACCTTGCACTGAGCATGTGAACACTGAAGTTTGATCCTACTCATCTTAAGAACCTCCTTCTACTGCACCATCTGTGAGGTTGTTATGTGGACAATATTTGAAAACCATATGCCATTACAGCAGGGTTTTATTTTTCCTCGTATGTACATGCATGTTTTCTGAATTTATTTCCTCAACATGCTATTCAAGCTGTTACCTTTGTAAATTTAGTTTGTAGTTCCTCAATTATTTTGTTTGGTTAATATATTTGTGTCTGCCTACCATTGATCCTGTCCATTGATCTAGTGTGGTGCAGCACACTTTCCTGTCCCTGATCACGACCTGGGTGTTCACCTGGAATTGTTCCCCGAGTGCCGAAGGAAAGGGCTACCCACTGCTACTGGCTCCCCCTGGAGGAGGGACAGCAGGATGGGAAAACGTAGAAGTGGCATTTCTCAAGCCACCACATGCATTTGTGTGTACAAACTTATCTCAGAAGTCTTTCTGCATGTATACTGCCAGCTAATACAGCATTATAGATTTTTGGGATGCCAGCATATCAGCTGTTCTAAGGCAACCTTTAATTGGCAGTTGACCTCAGGTTTTGATGACAGCAGGATTAGCAGCACATTGTATCTACTATTCCACAAAGGAAGGCTGAGAAATTAGCTAATGCACTGGTCCATAGTTAGTAGTTAGGCTAGGTTTTATCTTGATTTGAGCAAGGTCATTTAGGAGAACTTTAAGAGTATTGGGCTCTATATTTATAGAAAGAGTACAGGGTGCATGCAGACAGGGAAGGAGACAGAGTGAGACATGCAGACAGATGGAGAGACAGGAGTCCAACAGAAATAGTTTTAGCACCTCATACTAAATCTAGAGTCACTAGTAATGTGGCCCTTCACAGCTATGTGCATGTGTGATAGTATTTCCTTAGAAACAGGGCTAATATGTTAAAAGGAGAAAAATAAGATAAAGGCCGTATTCAGACAAAGAAAGTCCTTTAGTCACTTGCTTTGGTCCGGACCAAAATACTTTATTTAAAAAAATATTTGGGGGCGGATTCCTTTTCACATTGCAATTTAAGCAAGAGCCCAAGAATTTATCAACAAACCCAAATGTGCGCAAAGATTGTTCAATCATTGGACAAATTGGTCGGGGGCAGGATAACATGGTGAAAACAAACTATGGAGATTATAGAGATTCGGCATTCTTTACCCACACGTGACATTGATCTGCATTCTGCTCAAACTTCTTCTCCCCGATCCCGATACTGAATTAATTAAATGCATCAACATTTTTATGAAGGGGTGGCATGGCTCAGTGGGTAGAGGAGTCGTTTGGCAATCTGAAGATTGCAGATTTGAGCCTCGCACCTGCAGACAAGCGTCTCGAAGTGTCTTCGAGCAAGACACTGTTCCCCTAATTGCCCTATGATGGACTGGTGACCCTTCAAGGTTGTATCCCTGCCTTTTACCCAATTAGATGGTCTCCTTAGATAGGCTCCAGTTCCCCCACGATGCGACGTCGGATAAGCAGTTGACAATGAATGGATAGATGGACATTTTTACGTGTATTTTCTAGCATACTTTTGATATTTTCATCTACCCAAATATCCAAAAACATTTCATCTTAGCTTCACTCCATGTTGAGCCCAGTCTCATTTTAATCTCATAGTGTGTTGCTAATAGTTTTCTTCTTCTTCCTCTGGAGAAGAAACTGGGCACAAGCGTCATGTAAGAGGTTAATTTGGAATTATCATTCTTTTTTTTTTCAAGGTTAACTTTTCATTTTTGTATGGTTATACTCAAGGTTTTTTTATCGTCATTGGGTGCAAACAGAATTTTTGGGGAGTTTTAAGAATGCTTTTGTGAGACTTTCGAACCCCCATGAGTGGTTCAAGACAAAATGGTGGCTGAAGATTTCACATTCCTAACAAGAAAACATGGTATGAAGATATCGCCAGACTTCCCCTGTTCCCTGGAGGACTGTGCTTTAGCTACTGCTAAAGTTGTTGGTCCTAGAAGCATCAAATATGCTGCCTGGATAAACGGAGCTGTGGGAATTTTTTGGGGATGACGTAGATGAAGTGAGTCATTTTGTTTGTAGTGGACTGTCGATGAATGGAGTCACTGTGGAGGTAATGCCTCCTTCTACACTGCGACAAAGGTATTGTTGTTTTATGTGTCACCAAACATCAGCAACGATGCAATCGTAATGGAACAGTCTAGGTTTGGAGGGATCGTCTCCCCAATGAGAAGAGTTACGTCCAGTTGCAAGGATCCTGCAACACGTTACGTCTCATAGTTGTGTTGTTAGCAGGGTGCTGAACAACAGGAATGAGGAGCTGATGTTGATGATCAAGACGAAAATGGAAATTTTTGACTGTGTGATCTACACAACATCAGAGGCGGCTAAATGCTTTGGATACAATAAAGAAGGACACCTGATCAGAACTTTCCCGGAAAGACTATCGGTCCCTTCAGAGGCAACCAGGGAGACCGTTTTTAAAGAGTGGAGCAAACCTGCGGGTGGTGCACAAGGTTCACGTGATGTGTCTGCAGCTGTTGGTGAGCCTGATGCCCCCATCATTGGGAGATCTGATCAACCACAGATTCAAACCAAGAGCATGAGTAAAGTTGCTAAAGATCGCCACAAAGCGTAAGTGTTCAGACCAGCAGTTAGAAATTGAAAAGAAAAAAGGTTATAACCAAGAGTTTTCCCAAATCATGTGTAGTGGCACTTAAAGTTGAAAAAGTTTCCATGCTTGAATGCATTTTGGGAAACACAGATCATTTAACAGGCACTAAACAGTCAGAAGCACTGGAATCTGTTGAAAATGTGCAGGACAGAGTCCAAAGCGCTGGAGGTTTGCTAGGTGGTGGCTTGAAAGACGGAAAAACTAGTAAACGGATGATTTCGGATACCGGAACGATGAACCTGGGCCTGTGAAAATGTTGGAGGAGAGAACTTATGATGAAGAGAATGAGGGAACACAATCACATGTGGCTGTTGTTCTTTGTACCACTAAGAGAAATCTGAAATTCAGCAAAGACTTTGAAAGTAAACAAGTATACCACACACACACATACACACAAACAGGATTTGTATTCCGGCCGTTTTTCCCCGCTAGCGGGGGTTGACCGGTCCATGGATTCGTCTCCTCCAAGTCATTGACTCTCCATGAATTTTTTGTTGTGGAGCGAAGTTTTTATGATGGGATGCCCTTCCTGACGCCAACCCTTTTAGTCGCCTCTTACGACACGCAGGGATACGGTGGATGAATTCTGACCCCCATCCACAGAGGGGAAAGTAAACAGTAAACAAGTATACCATTTTTTTTATTTTTTTATTTTTTTTACAAATACGGCCTTTTTCTCAGTTCTGGTGAACAGATGGTAGAAAAAGGGTTCATAACCGATGCAGAATTTGATCAACTCATTATTGACATTATGGGTATTGATGATGTTCATTCAAAATTTTGTCCTGAATCAACATCAGATTCAGATTCTCACTCGTCTTTTTTACAAAAATAACTTCTTGAAATTTTATATCTAAAAAAATTGTCCCCCTTTTTTCCCCAGCTAAATTACAAGGTGCCTATGGCTCTGTCACTTTGATACCCCTCTAGAGCGTCGATTGGAAGGAGGAAGCCGTAGCATGCGTCTTCTGCAAGTCACATGATGACTAGCCCTTGCTATTTCACACATCGCAGTCTCGCGTGGAAAGCACAGTAATTGGCTGCCGGAGGAGAACAAAGCGAGAGTACTTCCCATTCACTTAGCTCCGAGCGCCCGGACGATCCAGACAAAGACACTAGCAAACCGAAAATCCTCGATCCAACCTAACCTTTATAACCATGCGAGGTTAGAAAAATTATGCCCCACTAACTCTGGACCTCTGGCTGTGGTTAGAAACGGCGCAACTGGGATTCGAACAACCAACTGCCCAACACGCAACAGGTTACAGAGATTCGCTGAACATTACCTCAACTCCTACACCACCTGTGCTAGTCTAAGCCCCCCTATCATAATCTAAACAGTCAACAACACTGTGTAGACAAAGGAACTGAACTTAACTGACAAGTAGTGAAATTCACAATGGAATCGACCTGGCTTATGATGGACGACAACTCTGAGAATCGTTTTAAATATGGCAACAGTTTGCCAATATCGTGTATAATGTTTGATTATACTGACATGCCACAGTGAAGTCAAGTAACTGCTGCATCAACTTCTGTTTCATATGTATTATGGTTGCTGTGATGCAATACAGTCACACTAAAACCTGCATTTCTTAAATAGTTTTCAAAAAGTAGCCAGAGCTGTTGTGCTGTGTACTTTGTGTTGGCCAATTACTGTTCAGCCTTGCACCAATTAAGTGTAAATGGAGACACATGGAAAATGTTGGCACTGGTCAACAGTCCTGTTCGAGCCAAGCTGATTGTTCTGCAGGAATAGTGACCACCATGACATCACCAATGGAGTTAGGGTTTAAAACTCGTTTATGACAAACCGTGAGCAGACGTGGTTTAGAAAACAAGCCATTATCAGATTCCCAAGGCTAACATCATGGATCCAGTCAAATGGTAACTCAAGCTTATGCAAACTGTTTGCCACTGCTTGAAAGTCTGAAAAAATAACTATTTTTAATCAGTTGGGCTTTTGAGAGAAAGATAAAAATTGTCAGTCTACCTTCCTTCAGCCAATGAAAATGTTAATGCTCTCACTGCAGATAGCAAGTCTGTTGGTATCGCTACCAAATCCACAACATAATATGTGGGAAGGGGCGGCATGGCTCAGTGGGTAGAGCGGTCGCCTGGCGATCGGAAGGTTGCAGGTTCAATCCCCGCACCTGCAGAGAAGCGTGTCAAGGTGTTCTTGAGCAAGACACTGTTCCCCTAACTGCTCTGCCCTGTAATAGACCGGTGACCTATACAGGGTGTACCCCACCTTTCACCCAATAAGAACGGTGATAGGCTCTGTTCCCCCTCGCCTCGATTTCGGATAAGCGGTTGACAATGGAATATGTGGAATGGGGTGTGTAGACCAATACTGACAAGCTCACACTGGTGTCATGTAACAACAAAGACAATAGATCCTATGATTCATCTGTGGTGCATGGATGGATAACAAATGCAGATCAGGTATACAAAAGACAGACCTTTTTCCGTATTTCAAGTTAGAACAGTCAAATTGACGATTGCAATCAGTTAAATGGCTGGCAGCAGCCCAGTTGGAGAACATAGACAGGTTGCAAGGTACTGAAAAGTATGAAGCTGCTAGGTAAAAGTATTCTAGTATAGTTCATTGTCATAAAATTACTTCTTGCCAGCATGTTCCTTTGGATTTGGGGGTCTTTTATAATATGGCTGGGCAAGCAATGACTGTCAGTTTTGCCACTTCACTTTTTTAAGTGACGCAATCCAACAAGATGTTGAAACACAAGTCTTAGGCACTCAGTTTGTTCTTTTGAATTTTTCCTTCCTTTTGAGATGACAAAACAGTTCATCACCCCATGTCAAAACAATCACATCTTCCAGTAGGCTTTATAAGTGTTTGAAGTGAATAAACTCAGTGAAATGTAACTTGTTCTCCAAAACCAAGATGTTGCCCTCATTTATGTTTGAAAAAGTTAGAATATCAAAAAAACAAGGAAAGGTGTTTTAGAGTATTGTGCCCCGCACAAAAACGACAGAAATCAATCAAAATGTAAAGAAATTATGTAGTTATGGTTATTTTGTGGATTGTGGGCAACCATAAAACCATCCCAATATCTACATGCTACCTCTGAAGGAGAGAGGTCCATTTTCATGTCATAATTAGTGTCCGTGTTGTGGGGGTGGACATGTTCTTCGATGAAAGATGAGGAAATAAGGTCAGATGGCCTTGCTGATGTCCGTGATGCGTTCAAACCCACAGCTTCTGGCTTGTCAGTTAACTAATCATGCTCTACCCCTAAGTAACTGCAGACCCAATTCTCCTGGTGAAGGTAAATCATGAAATCCTTTGACCAAGGATGGCATCAGAATATTGTCATGCTCATTCTTACAGGGCAGTCAGAGGACTTCAACTGGCATGCCCTGAACACGATTGTCCTGAACACTTTTGCCAATTGCGTTGTCAGGCCTTGTCAGGCTCCTGTGTTGTTGCTGTCAAATGCCATGGGGACTGCAGGGACTTGCACATTGGGGAGACTAAATAGACGCTGGCCAAAAGGATGGCGCAACACAGGAGAGCCAACACGTCAGGCCAGGACTCTGCCGTCTACACCCATCTACAGGCTAGTGGCCACTCTTTCAAGGATGATGATGTTAACATCCTTGATAGGGAGGAACGCTGGTTTGAAAGGGGAGTTGAAGAGGTGATTTAGGTTAAGCGGGAATACCAGTCATTGATCAGGGGTGGTGGCCCGAGAGAACATCTGTCATCTTACAATACTGTGATTGCAAAACTGGTGACTAGTACCTATTACCACTGAATGTGCAATCAATGACCAATTTGCATATGACCTCAGGCTTTTTTTGGGTGGTATTGATGCATTTTTTATAGGGGTGGGAATGCTTTTAGTCAGCTCAGACTGAAGATGTCACCTAGTTGTGATGAAAAGCTTCTTAATAAACATCTAATCCTGTTGAATCAATTCACCTTTTTTGTGATCCCCATACCTGGATAATTGAGCATGCATCAAGATATGCCACTTGACTGTGGAAATGCTCTGATTTACTGATGTTGTTATGCATTTATAAAATACGAGATATGTACTCCTGTGTTGCTGTTGTAGGCCAACTTTTACTGCATTTGTAGTTAACAGTCATATTTCAAGCCATTTTTCCAGCCCCTCATTTGGCATTATTTTCATGAACTGGCCTCCATTCCAAACTAACTGAATAGCCCTGCTGTAGGGCATGCATATAGGACTTAAGACAGGTACTGGATGGTAGTGAAGAGTTGCCAGATGGCTGGACAACCACTGCAAAAATAGTAAGGGAGACCACCAGAGATACTAGGTATGTCATCTAGACAGAGAAAGGAAAAAAAAGAAATGGTGGTGGAATGAGGAAGTGGAGCAAAGTATACAGTGAAAGATGTAGAAAAGAAGAAGTGGGCAAGCCAGAGATGAAGAAAATAGAGAAAATTACAAGGACATGTGGCATAACATGAAGAGAGAGGTGGTGAGGCAATGGGAAAAGGTGTTTGAAGAGTTTAATGAGACATTGGACACTAAGGAAGAAGAACATTATTTGTATTTCTAGGCAAAGGGACTGAGCTGGGAAGCTTGCATAGCAGATAGGGTGAAAAGGATAGATATTGAATTGTGCTGACAAGCAAAGAATGTGTTGAGAAGGATTACAGAATACTTAGAGGGGCTGAAGAATGAAAAGAAGGAGAGAGAGTAGGTTGCATGATGTGGAGATAATAAATCAGGAAGTGTAGTTTTTTTAACAAGGATGAAGTGGGGGCCACATTTAAGAGCAGAAAGGTAGTTGCCCCAGATGACATACCTGTTGAGGGATGGAGGTATTTAAGAGAGATGGATTTTTTTAACAAGATTGATTAACAAAATCGTATCAAGTTAGAGGATGCTTGAGGAGTAAAAAGACACATACTGGTACTGATTTTCAATTATATGGGTGATGTGCGAAGGTGTAATAATTAGAGGTATAGAATTGATCAGCCACACCATTAAGACATGGGAAAGATCAGTGGAAGCTAGGTTATCAGGAGGGGTGATGATCAACGAGCAGCGGTATGGTTTTAGGCCATGAAAGATCACTACAGATGTGAGGTTTCCTTTGAGAATGTTGATGGAGGAATATAAAGAAGGTCTGAAGGACTACCATTGTCTTTGCAGATTCCGAGGAATCATATGACAGGGTGTCAAGAGGAGGTGTGGTACTGTATGAGGAATTCACTTGTGCCAAAGAACTATGTAGGAGTGGTGTAGGATATGCAAGAGGGCAATGTGACAGTGCTGAGGTGTGCACTAGGAATGATGAATGGGTTCAAGGTGGTGGTCGAATTACATCAAGGATTGGCTCTGAGCCCTTTCTTGTTTGCAAAGGTGATGGACAGGTTGATCAACAAGATCAGTCAGGAGTCCCTGTGGACTATGATTTTTGCAGATGAAATTGTGATCTGTAGTGAGATTAGGGAGCAGGTTGAGGAGAGTGGAGAGCTGGAGGTATTCACTAGAGAGCAAATTAAGTAGGAGCAAGACGGAATACAAGAAGGGACAAGAAGGGAGACCGTGGAATCGTGGGGATGCAAGGAATAGAGAAGAGGAAGATGGATGAGTATAAATCCATGAGGTAAACTGTTTGAAGTAATAGAAAGTTTGAAACAGAGGTGATGAACAATGGAAGCAGGGTGGAGTGCGTCAAAAAGAGTCAGGGGTGATGTGTGACACCAGGGTACCAGAAGCAATGAAAGGGAAGGTTTTCAAGATGGCAGTAAAACCAGCTATGTTGAATGGTTTGGAGACAAAAAGACAGGAGGCAGGGCTACAGTTGACAGAGTTGAAGATACTAAGATTTAAATTGGGAGTGATTGAGATGGACAGGATTAACAATTCATATTTTAGAACAGGGCTACTCAACTTCACATGGCTCGAGGGCCGCAAGGAAAGACACAGCAGGCCACAACAACTAGCAGGCGCTAGAGCTCCGCCCTCCCTCATGGAAAGTGTTTTTTGATTTTTCTTGATAGTACATTTACCCAGCTAAAAATCTACTAAACTTTTAAAAATAAACAACAATTTTGCATATAAGTATTGTGTGTTTAAAATACACAATAAAGTATTATGTATAATATATATATATGTCAATGTTTGGGAGACAATTAGCTTACTGTCCTTCCCCTCTCTCCTGGGGCCATCGAAACATTGCCCAGTCCGTGTGCAACGTACTCAATTAAAAATGCACATAGAAACCTAAATTGTACCAATCAATAAATATGGGCCTACTAAACTGACATCAGGTCTGCTTATCAGATTAAAAAAAATTCTGATGGAACAAATAGAGAAATAAAATACGAATTCAATTTTAAAAACAAAAATAATGTTTTGAATTGTTTTTCACGTTCAAACTGAAAATCAGCTGACTTCAACTGCGCGGCTTGACTGATGAGCTACTTTTCCTCCAGGACTGTGATTCAGTAAAGACAAACATAAACAAAATTGGCTTTATTTGTTTAATGCGAGGCTCGAGTTTGCATCGTCTCCACTAATCGTCTGAAGTCTGGGTGGTATGCGAACATTGCTGCGTGCAGACGATTGGTGAGGTGCATGTCACAGAGAATTGCGCCGTTTTGACTTGATAATGATCATTGATGAAAAGGCAATGAGGTAACGACCGTCTTTGAATAGGGGTGATGGCCTGAGAGTACATCGGACGGCGTCTTACAATACCGTCATTGCAAATATTCCCCAATCCTTTGTGAATGGTGCCCATTGTCACTGAATGTGCAGTTGATCACCCAACTTGCATATGAGACCAACCTATTGTTGTGTGGCATCAATGTAGTGTTTATAAGGGAGGGAATGTTTGCATTCAGTTCGGACTGAAGAAGTCACCTGGTGAGTGATGAAACGTTTCTAAATAAACTTCTGATCAAGTTGAACTGTTTCACTTCTTTTTTGTGATTTCCATACCTAGATTATTGAGCATGCATCAAGACACTTCACACATATAGGTTGATGCGAAACAGATCAAGACCTTCTTTACTCAAAGACCGTCAGTGCTATTGGATTTGTTGGGTATGGATCCAGAAATCCACCACGGATTCATTCTTATGTTTCCGATTCAAACTCAGCTTTAATTCAATCGGCTCCTCTTCAAGTCTTTTCTTTGAAACACCAAACCTATCAGAGTACTGTGAAACATGTCTCACTTTAGCATTGTAATAATTCTCCAACATGCAAATCACTGGTCTGCAGGTCAGTAAAGTAACTAGCAAACTCTGGCAAGCTCGTCAAGACATGCAACACAATTAGCTAGTTGAAAGGAGGCATCCGCTAGGCATCCGATTGACTTGTGAATGTAGGTATGGAAAGTGTGTAAAATCGGTGTCGCTAGGCTGGTCTTGATAAAGAAAGAGCTTTCTCGCAGAGCCTGAAACATCAATCAACAAGGTTGGCAGGACTTTGTCTTTTCCTTGAAGCTTCCAACTGAGGGAGTGCAAGTGCTTGGTTATGTCCATCAGAAAAGCCTGATCTAGTGCAATTTTTTCATAACTGACATAATCCAGATCCGCCTGTTTTCCCTGCTTCACGAGGTCCCGAATCACAGGCAGCAAGTCCATAGACCTCTCCAGTACAATGTCTCTACTCAACCATTGGAGTTGGGCGTGCAGTGTCAGGTCTCGATACCGTCTCTTATTCCTCAGCAGAATGTGCAGAATTGTCGGTCCTCAGCGTCTGACTTCTGATAAAGTTTAAAACTCAAACTACCTTACCCGTTATTTTTTTCAGTTCACTACCCGTAAGCTTTCAACTTAGCTAGTCCTGATGAAAAATAAAGTGATAAGCAAAGAGGCCGGAAAAAGCGCTATCTTTTCTCAGAAAGGCAATGAGCCCTCACTTCTTCCCAACCGTTGATGGGGCGCCATCAATGGTTGGGTGACTGACACCATTTTTTTCCAAATCCATCTCTCTTCCCGGTCCTTGGAAAAAAATCCATGAGTGACAAAAAAATAATCAGTCCTCTTTTCTGACCTGTCAGAGGCTGATGGGCAAGCATTTCCTCCACAAGTGTGGCCATTAAAAAAAAACCACCCAACATCAAGCTGCACCATGTCCAACATGTTGGTTGACTCTTCTATGGCAAGGCTAAAAGGCTCAATCTTCTTGAACTCGTTGATCAGCTTAAGAAACAAATAATCAGAAATGTTTTCAAAACACAGGTAGAGCCGAATCTAAAGGCTGCAACTTGGATACCTGCTGGAGGATGTCATCTTGGTTTTTAGAATCAGTGAAAAGTGACTCACTGCAGTAGAAAAGACATTTCTTAATTAGCTTCTCTTCAGTAAAAGGCCTCCGACTCCTCGCTACATTCCATACTATTTTGCATGAAGCCTCAAAATGAGCCTGTCACTTTCCTTACAGCTAAATCACAATACAGTTTGCTGGCCATGAAAGCATTCGATGAGAGTGTGAATTTTGCCTCTTCTCAAATTACTCCCAGATGGATATGTAATTCCAAAGCCATCGTGACAGGTATCATGGTGACATTGAACATTTGCTTATTTTGGTACTGCTACTGTTCTCTGGCAAAATATGCACACTGGCTTTGTATTTAGCTTGACGAAAGTGAATTCTTTCTACCATGATTTTTGAAATACCTTGCATTCATCAGAAATCTTACCTTTTGCTGGATTTGCCATGACAAACTAGCTTGGCTAGACTTCCCACAAAGTTAGAGGTTGTCTTCTCATCTTTGTTGATCCCAGAATTGCTAAATAAGGACAGTTTACTTGACGTTTACTTTACTTTACTTACTTGACGTGGGGTAACATTTAATAGAAAAAAATAAATGGTGGTATCTGCGACTACCTTTTCAAGTTAGAAAGACTCAATATTAAATTCTTATAAATATCTCATATAGTACCTCCATTTTACGAATCAGTTTGATGTAGAAGACATCAACCATTCTAACAACTCTCCAGCAAAAGTATTATTTCCCTTTATGTTAAATTAAGTTCAAGACTGCTTAAAGAAATGTCTCATTTGCCCTTTAAAAAAGACAGGTTTTCAACCAGCAGGAAAGATTAGGACTGACAAAGCAACATGGAAGCACAGATCTCACTGACTTGTAACATTCAAGACTGTTGTTGAAAACTTGCCTGATTTAATGAGTGTATTATGTTTTGACTATCCTGTGCTTTTCACATTGCTTCTGTAATACTATAATTTCCCCGTGGGACTAAAAATGGAATATCATATCTTATCCTAAAATGTCATAACGGCGAAAGGATAACAGAGTACTGCAAGGCGCTTTCAGCAATATGATATGTTCCAATCTCACTTGGAGGGTTACTTGAAAAGAAAAGAAAAATGAAAATGATACTCTTATCAGTCCCACAAGGGGAAATTTGAATTTCTCTGCATTTTTAACCCAACCTATATTGTATAGGAGGAGTGAGCTGCCAACATATGGCGCTCGGGGAGCAGTTCGGGGTTAAGTGTCTTGCTCGGGGTTAAGGGTCTTGCTCAAGGACACCTCGACATGCTATATGCTGGGCCGGGAATCGATCCTGCTACCTTCTGATTGCCAGACAACTGCTCTACCCACTGAGCTATGCCGCCCCTGATGGTTCTTCTTGATGGTTCTTAGTTCTCTCTTGGCATCCCTGATAAGCTGGACCGCTATTTGAGGCTCAGTGAGAACAAGAAGAACCATCATGATATGCCAGGTGGGACTATCATGGATGAGAGATAAGCCATAATCCTTCTTTCGCACTCTACTTCCACAGTGTGGAGGAAGTGTTCCAAGATAGAGCTAGCCCTCTTAACCAGTCTCTTCGAATTCAGTGCGGAGATGCTGCTACCCCTCCATTAAAGAATGCTGGTGCCACCATCCCATCATAAAATGTGTCCCTGCACTCCAAAAGACCTCAGTCTCCTCAGTAGATACAGTCTACACTGGCCCTTCTTATAGAGTATTTTTGAGTGGTCCGTCTGGTCCAGTTTAATGTTCAGGAGAACACCAAGGCACTTATAACATATCACCTTCTCATGTCCATCCCCTGTATGTTCACCGGTGTTGGAGGGGAGTTTGTGCGCCTAAAAAAAATCCACCATCGTTTCTTTGATTTTACCCGCATTGATCTGGAGAAAGATCCAATGGCACCAGTCCAGAAAGTCCTTAAGTAGCTTTCTGTACTCCCTGTCTTCCATATATGTGATGAAGCAGATGACTGCGCTCTCATCAGAAAACTTCTAAATAAAAAATGGCCAATTATGAGAAATCTGCAGTGAAGAGGGTTAAGAAGAACAGAGGGAGGAACCTGTTGAACCCCCACACTGCAGTACACCATGTCAGATACACAGAAATAAGACCTATAATAAGAGGTTTAACTATCTGTTGACAGGATTATGTGACATTTATGAGGTCTTTGGTCACTAGGTTAACACTCTCCAGATGGTTATTATGCTGCCTCCTGATAAATTTGAATAATTCCATGAAACAATCATTGAAAAATATTAGAAAATGTTGTCTTCAATAGATCATGTAGCTTGTCCAACATCAAGAAATAAATGCTTTTGGCCACTGTTACACAAGGATTTAGCAGATATAAAGCAAGGTAGATAAAGCTGCACCACTGGTGCAGCTTCACAGTGAAGAACATAAGACAAGACAAGTTCAGTTCGGAGAGCCTGTAAACATCAAAGAACAACAAGGGATTGGTATAAAGTTTGCAATAACTACACTGTAAGGATGGTTGTTCTCTCTGAAATCCTATCCAGGGACATGAGGGCCACCTCCTAGTCATTGATTCAGATTTGTGGATGACACAGGGGTTATCTCAGGAAGTACCAACACATCAAGCCAGGACTCTGCAGTCTACACCCATCTACAGCCGCTCTTTCAAAGATGAGGATGTTCCCATCTTTGATAGGAAGAATATTCCCAGAATCTGGTTTGGCACGTGTTTTCATGACTCCGCGGAGTCGGGATATTGACAATAGTCAACTTCAAACAGGAATATGCTGTGCATGTAACCGTCGTCACTGGTTTGGAAGGAGGTGGCATAGGTCAGTCAAAGCATGTCAAGGGGTCCTCGAGCAAGACACTAAACCCCTAACCGTTTCCTGAGTGCCATATGTGGCAACTCACTGCTCCTATACAATAGGATGGGTTAAAGTGCAGAGAATTCCAAATTTCCCCTTAAGGGAATCTTTTTTCGTGTAATTAATAATAAAGAGCCTACCTGGATTATTGAGCATGCATCGAGACAATAAAGAGGCTATTTGTGTTAAGAGGGAAATACCATCCTTGAATAAAGGTGGGGGCCTAAGAGTACATCTATTGTTATCTTACAATGCCGTGATTGCAAATATCCCCTGGGCATCTGTAAAATTGTACTCATTACCACTCAATGTGCAGTCAATGACCAACTTGCATATGAAACCACCCTTTTTTGTGTGGCATGCAACTGTATTGTTTTTAAGAGTGGGGATGCTTGTAGTCAGCTCAGACTTAATATGTCACCTGTTTGACTGATGAAATGAATCTGAATAAGCTTCTTAATCAGTTGAACTGATTCACCTTTTTTGTGATACCCTTACATGATTTATTGATCATGCATCAAGACACTCCCCATCACCAGGCATCAGTTAAATAAATGGCTTGGCTTAGCAAAAATATCCGACCACAAGTCAACATTTATGAAAAAAATGTGTTTGCAGGACATTGTAAAATATTGTCAACCAATAAAAATTGTTCCACCTTTGGCTTTAAATAAATAAATGAAAATAAATAAATGATACTCTTATCAGTTCCGCAAGCAAAAATTTGGATTGCTCTGCACTTTTGACCAGCCTATGTTGTATAGGAGCAGTGAGCTGCCAACATATGGCACTCGGGGAGCAGTTAGGGGTTAAGTGCCTTCCTCAAGGACAACTTGACATCCTATATGCAGGACCGGTGATCGATCCTGCAACCTTCCGATTGCCAGACGACCGCTCTACCCACTGAGTTATGCCGCCCCCCCAAGTGGCGGCAAACCCAAGTGTTCTGAAATATGAGAATAATAATTGAATGCATACTGCAAAATAAGTCTCCACAGCTAATGAGAAGTTAACTCAAGACAATTTTCCATGTTTGAAATTATTACAATTTTGTTCTTAAAATAACCTGAGGCACAATTGCTTGGCTTGGCTCAACTCCGTGTATCATACCAGTCAAAAAAATGCATAACACTGGTTATGTATTTTGATTTGCACTGGTTTACTTATTTGGACCCCAAATGAAACTTGTTGAAAACCATGTCTAGCATAGATTAGACACACAGACTCTGTACAAGAATCATCAACAATTTCCCATGATCAATCCGCACAGATATGCATGTGAAACGGTGCAAAAGTAAGTAACTAAGGCAGAGGGGTTCTATCTTCCCACAACTTTCTATAATTATACGTCATACAAGTAAATGCTGACATAGGCTGTTCTTACACAGACAACTACACCAAGAACCTGGAGACTAACTCAGCTGGCCATAAGATATGTCTGGTATGGAAGGAATGAGAGTGAGAGAAAGAAAGACAAAGAAAAATGGCAAGAGAAAGGGAGAGAAAGAACAAGGAAAAAAGAAAAACAGAAAAGCAGACAGAAATAGAAAAAAAAGTTTAAAGGAAGAAGAAAAAAATACAAGACAGACATGAACAGAAAAATTGAGAAACAAAAAAATACATATTAGAAGTAGAGAAAGACCAAAGAAGAAAATTATAAAACTGAGAAGCGTTGGGAGACAGAAATAGCTAATGCTTATTCAAACCAACTCCATGGCTTCAGTTCCTGCCTTGTGAATATTATGCTCTAATGCAGATCCATCTGCAGTCTCATTCACTTCCACTGGCTGCCCTGATGAAGCAGTATAAGCCTTGGCCTTATGAAAATGATTCACTAGAGCTAGAAAGGTGGTAGCAAGGCAGGTGTAATCCTTGTATACGGAAGGTATCCTGCATTCATCATATAGATATCACAGCTTTCCACCAATTGTATGCTCAGTGACTTTTCCCTTCATCCAAGTAATTATTTTAACAAACATCCCTCCCCCTACTTAAGTAGTGCTTTAGTTTATAGAAATTCAATAGTGAGGCCATGGCTACATTGATATTCTTTTTTTCGTATTTTGTATTGGTCCAAAGGCCTTGTTTTGGAAATCATGTTGGTTTAATGTGAGTCAAGCCTCAATATTATATATTCCACAAGTCCAATAAATTTCATTTGTATAGTCGATTACTACAAATTATAATTTTCCTTCAGTGGGCTTTACAACAACTCAACATCCTGTCCTTAGACCCTCATACCAGATGAGGAAAAAAACCTTTAAAAACCCTTTAGAAATGAAAAAAATAAATAAAACATCCCCTTATCCCAAATCAGGAAATTTGGAATTCTCAGCATATAGGAACAGTGAGCTGCCACCGTATGGCGCTCAGAGAGCAGCTAGGGGTTAAGTGTCTTGCTCAGGGACATCTGGACATGTTTTCTGGAGGACCAGGGATTGAACCTGCAACCTTCCGATTGCCAGACAATCGCTCTCCCCACTTTCCATGTTTTCTGGAGTAACCAGGAGGGAACTATCAATATTCCAATTGAGAGACAACCACGCCACCTCCTAGGCCTCCCCCTGGGACGACATAGCTCAGTGGGTAGAGCGGTCGTCTGGCAATCAGAAGGTTGCGGGATCAATCCCTGGTCCTGCATATAGCATGTCGAGGTGTCCTTGACCAAGACTCTTAACCCCTAACTGCTCCCCGAGCCCCATACGTTGGCAGCTCACTGCTCCTATACAATAGGTTGGGTGAAAAATGAAGCGAAATCCAAATTTTCCCTTGTGGGACTGATAAGCGAATCATTTATTCATTCATTTATTTATTTCATGTACATTTTCTTTTTGGTACATAAAACTAGGGATCTTCTACCCAATGGCAGTTTTTCTTGGGGTTTTTGGGTGTTTTTTTTTGGGGGGGGGTCAGCAGGATTCTACCAATGTATTGATTTTTTTGTCTAAGCATATGACTTAACAAACTAAAACAAATATAACAATTATTTGTTATATTTGATTTAAATATCACTTTTTCCATGGAATTTTTAGATGCTACTACAACGTTACACACCATCTTAGCTCACATTTGTTTCAACAGTTGTTTTGGTTGCAAATTATGTCAGCAGTAAAACAGTAATGAGATTTTATTCATTTTTATCATCCCATAAGTACATTAGAGAGAAAAAAAGCCTAAAACACCAGGCCGTGTAATGTTCTGACTAATGTCTTTCTGCTTCTCTCCCAGTTAAGTTTGGCCCTCCACTCAAAGTTTCTTTCCATCAGCCAATGGGCCAGCGCTAGTCATTGTGATTTTTGAGCTGTCAGAAGGGTTTTGTGAACAGACAATACAGACATAATTTATGTTTCTCTCTCCCCCATTCTTGTTGGACCCACATTATTGTATGCCTGACATCTCTAAGCTATGAATAAATGAAACAAGTCCAGCTTTATGTCCACAGTGATTGGACCAAGGCTGTGTTGGGTTCTCATCTTGCACCCATAATGCTCCTCTTCTCTCGTTACCACTGTATCTCATAGAGAAGCTGTATTCCTCTATAGATGCACGAGTAAAACATTTCTCTATTTTGGTCAAAGTCCACTCAATGCATGAAGATCCTATCCTTTACTGAAAAAGTTATCTTCCTTTTCAAAATGGAAGAAAGTAAAAGCTGTGCCTTGCTTAATTTTTAACAATTGGTTAAATAAAGGTGCTAATGCCTTATACCACCCTGGTATTGGCATAATAGTATATATTGATAAATAAATAAATAAAGAAATCCCAAACCACCAAAACACAGTGTAGAACAAACCTCAAGGGATGAAGGTAAAGTTCAAGCAGGTAACTCTTTCCTTATCTCATGAAGCATGGAGTTAAGAGGAAAAGTACGGTACATCATCTGATGATCAGTAATGTCTGGCTTTAGGATGCTGTCAGGTTTATTAATTTTGCTTTAAATCACGCTTGTAGCTTCAGGTGGTTTATATTTATAGGGACATGGTAAACAACAATGGAAAACCCTCAAAAGCTTCCTCTACTTATTTGTGCAAAAAGTTGCTTTCATCAAAATCATCCATAGACAGCGAGTTATATAATGCAATTTTTAATGCAACGTTTTGACCCGGATAATTTCCATCTTAAGTATCAATTACTATCAAAGGGAATATGGTGTAAACCCTTTCATCTATTACCATCTACAGACAGGAGAGGACAAAGGAAGATGCTATTTGCCCTAAAGTAAATACTTACCTCTTTGGTCACATTCACCAAGCTGAACAATTATGGTTTAGCTCTTCAACCTGGGGCCATAATAAGAAAAGGTTGTGTTGCTATCTATTACCTTAAAAAGAAAACTGGTGAAAAGTAAGATGGTCATAATTATAGGATGCTTCCCCACTTTGCCCTCACATGGTGCCATAAGCCGTTTGCTCAGCATGCAGTACAATTTAAACGTGAGCTGCAATATCTATTTTATGTGGATATGAATGCATTACAGCCCCTGTTCAAGGACAACTGCTGTGTCGACCCAATTCCTCCAGTCAAAAGGTAAGTACAGGTTTTGTTGGGCAGTTCACAAGTGTGAACGTATGCAAGTGTTCTTGAGAAGTAAGGCAATGCCTAATAACTGCAAGTATGTTCAGTCAACTCTCTTCTGAATATATAGAGGTTTAAAAAAGTAACACATAAAGACCATTGTGGGGATGAGAACATTTATTTATCTTTAGGAAGCTCAATATCAGTGGTGCCGTTCCACTCGTGACGAGATATATTCACAGTACAGATTCTCCCTTTCATGTGTTTCCTTTTGGCATTTGTGTATTGCTGTAATGGTTTATGGCGCTGTTTTCTTTTCTCTCTTCCTTTTTGCACTATAACTGAACTACCATGCTGCACCGAAACAATTACCACAAACATTGATGCATGGCAGCAAAATAAAAGAATAAGAAAGAAAGCCACTTTATTTTCTCATGGTACGTTGCAACAAAATGTGTACTCTGTGTTTAACCCACCCTACTGTGCAGGAGCAGTGGACAGCTGCAGCGTCCAGAGACCAACACCAATTATTTTTCCTATTGCCTTGGTCAGGGATCCAGGCAGGTGTACTAACCTAAAGAAAATAAGTTTGGGTTTTTATACTTTATTTTGTGAACCCCGCCCCATAAAAAAGCACATATCATGTACATTAAATCATGTTATATAGGGATGCCTCCACAAGTATCAAAAAAGGGAAATAAGCCAATCCAGGTTTGAAAAATATGGGGTTTTCCTTATGACAATGCCTAATTTAAAAGCACGTAAGTAATTCGGTTGATAAGCCTAATGTTGAATCACACTCCTCTTTTCAGCATCTAGCAGTGACTATAGCAAAGTAAATAAATTACCCATCCATCCATCGTCAACCACTTAACGAAAAATCAGGTCGCGGGGGAACTAGAGCCTATCTCAGGCGTCGTTGGGTAAAAGTCAGCGTACACCCTGTATAGGCAGAGTAATTAGGGGAACGGTGACTTGCTCAAGGACACCTCCACACCCTTTTCTGCTGTGGGGGGATCAAACATGCAACTTTCTAATCACCAGACGACTGCTCAACCCACTGAGCCATGCCGCCCCTTAGATAAATGATCTATTGCAACAACAACAAAAATGTTTTCCTTTTAACTACATTTGAGCTCCTGTTCAGTAGGATCCCAAAAGTGTTAAACCATGTCAGGTTTTGTTGGGGAGTTGTTTTGGCCCCCCATAAATCCCAAACTACAAAATTAGGCTCTAGAAAAACTCATACTGGTTCATATCCAGAAATTAACCAAATTAAGAATATAACCATGAGTGATTTTGTTTACTTTGACACACTCACAGGGGAAAAAGAGTGAGTGACGTAGCAGACAGACTAGAACAGCCTTCCTGAAAGTGTGTTTAAATAAGATAATAAGCAGTTAATATTGCATGTAATGTATAATTACAGACAGACACACAACCACACACACACCTTCTTGTAGGAGGTGACCAATCACTGAGAGCATCTGATAACAGTGTACCAGTTCATGAAATGTCTTGATGCATGCTCAATAATCCAGGTATGGAAATCACAAAACAAAGGTGAATCGGTTCAACTGGATTAGTTGAACTGATCAGTTTCTGATCCAGTTGAACTGATTCGCCTCCGTTTTGTGTGTTCATGAAATGGTAAACACAATGAAATATAATTGAACATAGTCAACGGTACAATTGTGTGCCCAGTAGTCCTAACAGTATGACCACAGTAATACACTGACAACAGAGTAAAATTTCTGAGCATCACAATGTATTTTGCACAACGTGGATTTTGGAGCCAAATATGGTCACCATTAAACTATATCTTGATGCATGCTCAATAATCCATGTAGGGAAATCACAAAAAGAGGTGAATATGTTCAGCTGGATCAGAAGTTTATTGAGTTTATTACTTTCTCTCCATGTGATCAAACAAAATCTTAAATCTCTAATTCCAACTAAGGCATACTGTAGACACACCCACAAAACAGCTAGATGGAGTGTAACGGGACTTTCAGCAAAAGGAAATCAAATGCAGGGGGAAAAGCATGACTGAATGTGCACAGAAAATGTACACACACAAACACGTGTGTGTGTGTTTTTGTTAATTTCTGTCCTAATATTTCAAAGTCAGGGCTTGGTGGGTAGAGCGGTCGCCTAACAATCAGAAGGTTGCAGGTTTGATCCTCACACCTGCAGAGAAGCATGTCGAGGTGTCCTTGAGCAAGACACCGTTCCCCAACTGTTCTTCCCTGTGATGGACTGACGACTCATACAAGGTGTTCCCTGCCTTTCACTCAATGAGAACAAAAAAGTCGTTTATTGGCCTCCGGTGGCATAGAGTTAAGGCATTTATGTTCACTGCAGCTCTGAGTTGTGCAGTTGGGTGTTCAAATCGCAGCTGCACCGTTTCCAACCACGGCTGGCGGTCCAAAGTTAGTGGGATATAATTGGCTAAGCCTCACATGGGTATAGGGTTTAGGTTGGATAAAGTATTCTGGGTTCGCTAGTGTCCCCCTCTGGGTAATCCAGGCGCTCACAGTTAAGTGAACGGAGAGTACTCTGCTTCATTCTCCTCTGACAGTAAAGCACTGTGCTTTCCCCACAAGACCGCGATGTGCAAAATAGCAAGGGCTAGTCGTCATGTGACTCAGAGAACTCACATGCTATGGCTTTGTCTTTCCTGTCAACATTCTAGAGGGGCATCAAAGCGACTGACCCAGCAGTAGACAACTCCAAGAATTCTGGTGGGAAAAAAAGGTTTTTTGTGTTATTTTTAAGAAAAAAAAGAAAACAAAAAAAAGTGGCTTATTCACACTTGAGAAATGAAATAAGCACCAAAGAGTCATGAATCTCCCCCTCCATTTCAGTACTGCGGACCACCCCAAGATAATTGCTGAGTGGGTACCTTAACATTTTAAACATTCATCTGTTATTAGTCTTTTCCCAAAATTCATAGTTTGGCATTTTATTCTTATGTCTTGATGCATGCTCAATAATCCAGGTAGGGAAATCACAAAAGAGGTGAATCTGTTCATCTAGATCAGAAATTCATTTCAGAAACGTTTCGTCACTCACCAGGTGACTTCTTCATTCTGAGCTGAAGGCAAACATCCCCCTCCTTATAACAGTACCTTGATGCCACACAACAATAGGTTGGTTTCACATGCAAGTTGGGTGATCAACTGCACATTCAGTGACAATGGGCACCATTCACAGAGGATTGGGGAATGTTTGCGATAACGGCATTGCCTTCAGCTCAGACTGAAGAAGTCCCCTGGTGACTGACGAAACGTTTCTGAAATGAATTTCG
>OMLC01046593.1:0-13815 GCA_900302585.1 Regalecus glesne
ATGTAGATGTTAAATATTGGTGGGGTGGCATAGCCAAGCGTTCAGCGCACATTACGCTCACTATTTATTGAAATTTGCAATCTAAAAGAGGTTATGGTGTTGTCAATTGATTCTCACATGGCCGATGTTCATGATCTTTAGGATGGTGTTGATTTTGTCAAATTGGAAGGAGAGCATGCAACTCGAAATGTCTGTCTTTGCTTGTCCTGATAAATTGCAATTAAGGGACCCACAGTGTGTGGTCCCTCATTTATTTTTTTATTTTTTGTCCTGCACCCACTTTATAGTATTTTATGATGTGTGTATTCTACTTCACTTCAATAGACTAGGAAGGGATGCACATGGTCAGCAACAATACTCAAAGAGGTGGAATTCAAGTGGTGATTGATTGATATTAACAGGCCCAGTGTGTAGAAAAACATTCCCCACACCATTTCACCAGCCTGGACCATTTTACACAGATCAGGTCCATGGTCTCATGCTGCTGGTGCCAGATTCTACCATGTGCTCCAGCAGAAATCAAGATTCATCAGACTGGGTTACATTTTTCCAGTCTTCAGCTGTTAAGTTTTGCAGCCTCAGCTTTCAGTTGTAGCTCATCCACCCCAAGCTTTGACATCGTGTTCAATTTGAGAAAGCTTTCTGCTCACCACAATAGTATCGAGTAGTTACCCGAGTTATTGTAGCCTATCTGTCAACTTGAACCAGCATGGCCATTCTTCCATCAATAAGGCTTTTCCACCTGCAGAACTGTTTCTCTAGAGGTTACGTTTTATAATCATCTTTTGAATAAACTCTCGAGACCGTTGTGAATGAAAATCCCTGGAGATCAAAAGTTACAGAAATACTCAAACCAGCCCGTCTGATGCCGACCATTAAGCCATGGTCAGAATCGCTCAGCTCAGACCCGATTTCGGATAAGCGGTTGAGAATGGATGGATGGATGGATGGATCATGCAACAAGCAACTGGTGGATTAACTGGGTGTAAAGTTAACTGGTTAGCTTTGATGATGTGCAGAACTAGTGGAAAAAGCATAGAGATTTAATGTTGTGAGAAGGCAGAACTGGTGCAAACTGTAAATATGTTCCTTGGTGTTGTGTGAATGAATCTGACGGGTTGAGAAAGAAAGTGAATCATGAAACTGTTAGAAAATGAGAAAATGGAAACGGGTGAAAGATGTTGTCTCACTTATTGAAGTTTCACTTTAACTTCATACATATGTACGTAAACAGGATTTTATGCAACAAAGCGGCAAATCACAGTAGTATAAATTTACATACAGTAAGCGTGTGTTGGCTCTTAGAGGTTGACACTGATGCGGTACTACCATAAGAATTAAATCAATAGTGGGGAAAAAAACCTGGAAAATAGAGCAGGAGAAAACCGCACTCGAATGAAAGAAAAACTCCAACTGTACCCACGAGTGGAATAAATGCCATCATGACAGTGAATATTCTTATCACCAAAATGTTCATTTTATTACCCTAAGCCAGCACCCAGTCTTTTATTTTGAAGTTTCCACAACCTGTTTCAGGGTTTAAAAAAAGAAAAGCTTTCACTTTGCAGTCCATTACTGTTTTACTCCAAGGCACAGTCAGAGATAAGTCTTTCTAAACTGTCCTGTTCATGTGTTTGGACTTCATTACCTCAGATTTATTCAGATGCTGGCTGACTGTAAAATGATTGTGGAATATGAAGTCTGAGTAGATGTGGGTAGAAATGGCTTTCCAACTTATTTAAGTATAATGTGGGGTCCTAGTCAATAAAGTGGTCTGGAATTATGACACCTCTCACAGGGATCTATGAAACTGAATAATTTTATGTTCTAGGATGAAAAAAATAGAAGATCTAAAAAAAAACCTTTCAGTCAATAGAATTCACCGAAAAGTGAACAGATCTAGCTTGTTTAAATGTGAAGCAGAGGTCTAAGATTTTTTTTAAAAAGCATGCTTGGCACCTATATTAACCTGGTAGTACCCAGAGATTCTTTTGCAAAATCTTTTGTAGCAAATGTCATTTATTCAAGAGAGTCAGCCGAGCTCTATCTTAGGAGTTGACCTTATACTCTTTGAATAAAAGATTTTTGTTCATAATTGCTGGTGATTCATTTGACAAGAGGGGCAAATGAGGTGGAAGGTGATGGAAAATTTTGATTAAACATTTGATATGAATATATCCACACATATGTACATATGTGTGTTATATTCAGGTGCTTTAAACAAGAGTTAAGGAACCAGGACTGTCTGGCCATAAGTGGGCTACTCGAACAAACCATTTATGAACAAGAACCGAAAAACATGAAGCTACTGGAATGCCACTTCAACAGTGAGCCCAGTGAGGGGGCTATGTGAAACATGTGAGAACTACAGAAGTGTAAGAGATCGTCAACATTCTGCCGGGTTTTGTTTTTTGCATTCAACCCATCCTTCTGTATAGTGAGCAGCTGCCATGTGGTGCTTTGGGAGCAGTTAGGAGTTCAGTGTCTTTCTCAAGGACACCTCAACATGCTCTCTGCAGGACCAGGAATTGAACCACCAATCTCTGATTACTGGACAATCACCCTATCTGCTGAGCTATGCCACCCCAAAAGGACAAAACATAACCAAGAGGAAGCTGTTATCACAACTGGAAATTGAGGGATTGCAAATATACGAGCCTCAGAATGAGTATATACTGGAAGTACCAGTACAGTAATGTGAGATCAGTACACCTATGCGAAAGGCCTTACATGGCCCAGCTGCTGACATGTGCATGATTGTCATGGACAAGGCTCGGGATAGGGCAAACTTGGCTCAGTGAGAAGCTACCATCACACTAATAGCTGCTAATGCAGCATCCCTAACAATCCTCAAAACACTTGCAACCAGTTGACAGAGATGCACTAGAGAGACAGATGCCAAAGCAAAATCAGCGCCTCGTTCTCCAAAGACCAATTTCAATTATACCCCCAGTTGCCGTACAATAACAAGACAAGGGCTGACCCTCTCAGATCAGAGACTAAACGGTAATGGGAAAGTATATGGGAAAACGAATCATCACATAATACCAATGTCCAGTGGCCAATAGACCTGTAAGCAGACCACTGTAATCTCCCAGAACAGTCAACGTCACAGTAGCAGAGATCCAAAGATGAACAGACATATGAGTCATTGTATGAGCAGAGCTCTGGACGGGACTGGGATCACACCGGAGGCCTAAAGCACCAGCTGCATGTAGATGGAGTAGTCACCCAAGACTCTTAAGATCAGGGACCCCAATCTGAGCACAGCCTGGATCGACGGCAAGGACACTTCTGACTCGGTCTTATACACAGATTATTGAATGCTTCGCACTGTACAAGGTCAACAAGACATGAAGAGCCTTCATTAGGAATCCAATGGCTCTGTGGAAAATGAAACTTGAAGCCAACTCAGTCACACAAGTGTTTGCATGTACCAAGGCGATGTGCTGTCCTCACTGGTGTTCTGCGTAGGCCTGAACACATTCAGCCAGATCATCATGAAGTTGATTTCAACATGGGTTCAAGAGAGGAGCAAATATCAGTGACCTTGTCTGCGTGAAAAACTTCAAGCTGCACGCCAAGAAAAACTGAGACGTCAACTCATCAATCCTCCTAACAAGGATCTAAAGCAATGACTTTTTTCTTTCGTCATAAAATTCACAGCATGTGTGGTATGTAGTATGACAGGTATGTGTCTAAAATATATTTGTCAATCACTTGCAAAAATGATATAATGTATAGTAATGTTTTTATAAAGTAAATGCCGATTGTGAAGACAATTTCATATGTCTAGCTACGTTCATTTCATTGACTGTATTTTAAGAAATTCCAGATGGATCTCTTATCAAATACATGCTGAAATTACTATTAAATATCAATATTGAGGAGCTGTACTTAATCATAGTCAGGATTGCAGGAGGATTGAACATATCATGGTGCAGATTATCTCAAAGGGAAGGAGTTAAGGCAAGACAGGTCTAATCTGTGCATGAACCACACAGTCATGTACACTTAGGGGAAATTTAATGAATTGGATTTACCAAATGCATTTTTGCAAATTATTGGATCAATTTAACTGAATCAGATAAAGTTAAAGGAAATAAATGCATGTCAAAAGAATATTGATTCCTTATGGATTTTTTTCTTTTAAGTTTATCCATCTATCCATCGCTATGTTGGAGTCTGAGTTTCCAAGTGTTTCCAATCCTTCCATCCATCATCAGCTCATGTTGGAGCCTATATATTCCAGCAGTCACTGAGTGAGAAGTAGGGAAACGTCATAACCAGGTTGCTATTCCATCTCAGGACTTGAGCAGTTTGAGGTTCCATGTCTTGCTCAAGGACACTTTATCTTGCTTACTGCAGGGGCCAAAGAATTAACCGCCAATTATTCAATTACTAGATAACCACCTTAAATCCCGAGTTATTAGATTACATCAAAAAAATCAAAATGAACCACCTCTGAACGGCTTTGTTCACTGATAAGGTTGTTTTATCCCAATATACAGTTTTATCATTTAATATATTTCACTCTGTATGGAATGTTATAATGGATTAAATTCAAATGAAATTGCAATTGGAATATTTTAGTTGGATTTTTCAGTTATATATTTAATATGTGTGACAAACTTTGATTTCAAATTATCATGGTTGCATTATATATATTTTTGACAGAACTAAAATTTTAAAGAAATAACCATTTGACACCACATCTTCAACTGTTATCATGCACACAGTGGATTGACTAGATGATGGAAGTGTTTTTCCTCTAGTCAAGGCATCTTTCAACTTCAGTGGGAGTTTTAATGTTAGATAGCATTTCAGACGAATGGAGTTCATGATGGATTTCTCTGAAGTCATGGGCAAACATAAAAAATACAAGATAATTAAAAATCATTCGATGAGCAAGAGTTTAAAAGGGAAGGTGGGAAGATAGTCGTTATTAAACAAGTCAGTTTTTCAAGATTAGTCCTGATTTGTCCCTACATTGTGGGGGTGGACACGGACCTAAGTGGAGCCAGGGGATTAAAGCGGGATATCCTGTTCTTTTGTCAAGAGTATAGATTATTACAGGTTATTGACTATTGTTGGGGGCTGTGGTAGCTCAGTGGGTAGAGTGCGCGTGCCTTGGAAACTGAAAAGCCAGAGGCAGAAAGTTGGAATCCACCGTTGGGTGTCAGGAAGGGCAATAGGCCTTAATCCCCCAAGCTCCATCGAAATCCGTGTCCACCCCCACAATGTGGGGATTGATTGTGTCACATAAAAACAGTATTTTTTATAGATTATTGACTCTTTAAACGGTTCACATCTCTCACATGTTGTTTCCTTGTTTGAATTATGTCTTTACTCTTCTTCTGTGTAAGTGAATGGTGTGATGTGAGTCTCCTATGTGAGCATTTCTAGTATGTCCTTCATCCCCATGGCAACAGCTGCCATCTAGACACTGCATGGCATCCTCGTTATCATATTATTCATATATCTTATATTTCCATTTTAATTCTGTTATCCTCTTTCAATATTGCATTTTGCTAATTGTGTTTTATTCTATAGAGACAATATCCATGGCATGTCTGTCCATCTTGGGGGAGAGATTCTGTCTCCACAGCTCTCCCTTAGGTTTCTTCCTACTTTTTTTCACTGTTTTTAGTGAGTTCCTTATTACATGCAAGGGTCTAAGGATAGGATGTTGTATTGCAGTAAAGCCAACTGAGGCAGTTGTATGATCTATGATATTGAGCAATACAAATAAAATTGACATGACTTGAAACCCTCAATCAATAAGTTATTGTTGTTTTTTTTAAAACTTGAAGAGTCGTGTACAGTTGTTTGTGATGAAATATAAAAATCTATTGGCATCATCAGCAAAAGTTTGGTTCACCAGAAGTGTTTATTAACTTTTTGCTACAGCCTAATTTAGCTTCACCTCATATACTGTAATGTCATTTGGGCAGCTACTTTTTCCACTTGCTTTCACAAGCTTTATATTTCATGGAGAGTGTTCTGTAGAATTGTCACATTTAGCAGCAAGGCAGACCACTTCGCCACTTGCTTCAAACGGCGATTCTATCTATTTTCAACATAATTATATATCAAACTTATATTTTTCTTTATGACCTCTTGTATCAGCCAGCTTCATGTCTCATGTCTTCTATTATTTCAGCCTAACTGTGATATGCTTGGCTGTGATACAAGCTTTTCCAAGTGAATACAACTCCCAATGATTCACATAGGGGTCTTTCAAATTGTCTTTTAAATATAAGGTGGTTCACTTATGGATCAGTTGTATTCAAAGTGATTTTGGTTTAGCTAACTCGGGAATTTCAAATATAGGCTTAGGTCATGTCTGATGAACCCAGCTACCCCAACTGATCTTATTACTTGGTAGGAATCAAAAACATTTAAAATACATCCACTTATTAAATGCGTGTGCGTGTACGTGTGCGTGTGCGTGTGTGTGTGTATACTGGAGCTCGAAAATTTCATATTCATGTCCATTTTTACTGTTGTCTATACATACATTATGCCAGAGAGTCCATGTCATTCTCAACACAGACACTATTTTTGCCTGTGCTGTTAAGCTCGCTGCAGGAAAGGGGATGGAATTTGTTTTTTTGTGGTGCTCTAAAGATTACAAAGCCTTTCGATGCTGTGGTGCTAATCAGGCTTTAGATATTTAACCTTTCTTCATGTTTGTAAGTATAATCACTGCTTAAGTTTAGACGGCTCGAAAGAAACTTGTCACTCATTTGAGGTTCAGTTCTATTTTCTGTCTTTACGACTAAGGATGATCCACACAGCAGCTGTCAAATCAATGTTGTGCTTACCCCACGATGGCATATGGTTACAGTTCTCAATGGGGATCCATATTAATGGGCTTAAGTGTTATTAATAACTACCAAGAGTTATCACCTTGGAAGGACCAAAGCGTTTCCCCTCAAATGAAAATCTATGCAAGCATTCGATAGACAATGAAAAGTTTAGTGTCCTGTTTGATCAGACTTGACCTCACAGATGCATTGTCTCGAGCACAATATGTTTCACATTTGAATTCATTTTCTTCAGCATCCTCTTAAAAAGCCTTGTGCTAATTAAATTTTTTGATTAATTTTTCATGCTGCATTGAAGACCCCCAGCCTTCCGTCTTTCTGTGAACTCCTTGACAGCATGAAGTGTGGTCAAAATGAACTATGAATTCACCATGGGGATCCATGTTTGTGGGATTAATTGTGGGGGTGCTGTAAATGTCACAGTGTTTCATTTATAGGGTTGTGATGGCACCCTAAGACTGATGATCAATGTAAGGATTTAGTTCAAAAGATCTCAACACTGAAGGTAGTTCAGATAACCATTAGTGCAAGTCTCTTAATATAGGCTCTTTTTTTCCACCAGCAACTGACACAAGGTGGTTCCTGTCCTGCAGTGACTAATCATAACACGTCAATGTGGATCTTGTTATTGCGTCTTTATGTATATTCAATATTATCATTTCCTTTTGTTGTTTGCTTGTTTTCCTTGTAACTTATCTGATGATTAGCCGAAATAGAAGCATCCAGATATGTTTCACTTGTATTTTCAGGACTGCTTTAAAGTTAGCTGTATCTAAGGAGTGATAAAGTGTAACGATAGTGTTTGGTGTTGGGTAAGTACCGAGGAGAGCCCATGGAGCTTAATCCTAACCCTCATCACAGGAGGTAGATCGATGGTGACAGAGGAAAGGGGATTATTTCTTCTCCATCACCCACCACCATGTTCCAATGGCTTGGGTGGGCCACTAGGAGGATACCCACCACCGCTGTAGTATTTCTGTGCACTGTGAGACAGCACAGCAAATAGGTATAATGTATAGATAGAAAAGAGGAATTCGTATGGGCCTGGCTTCACAAAGGTGCACTTAAGGGGATATGAGACAGGAGAATTTGATGGGGATGGGATTCCTTTGTCTTGGATTTCAAGATGTGAAAAAGCCAAAGCTGCAAGGACTGCAGCCTGGTACCCTTCCTTTTTTCCTTCCCCTTTTCTCCAAATTTTCTATTCTGCTCAGATGCCATGATTGCACTATCTCTATGGTGAATAAGGAGGGTCTGGATTATCACTTACACCATCTGACACTAATGGAGTAGGTGACCGCTGCACCTTCTTCTGTTATAATGTTATGTTTTGCTGAACAACAGATGTGCATATGTGAAGTGGTGGAACATGCTACCCCTGCCAGCTCTCCACACGAGAACATTGCTAATTATGTTTTCTGTCACACCCGGCCATCACGGCCTCAACAGACAGATAGAAACAATGAACCCCAGCTCATGAATCTTCTTGTGATTTTAAGAGCTTTCAAGAATTATCTGAAAATGAAAGATGCGTTCCTCATCCAGCTCTTTTCTAGAGTATGCATGAAATACAGCTTTTAGTAGGCCTGGTGTGTAAGGTGTGTGTGTGAAATTTGATTATAAGGGCAGAAAGTAGATATTGGATGACACGAACTGTGCTCAACGTAAAAAGTTAATGGGAATTTGTAAAGCATATGATAAATAATCAGTCAGGGCCCATGGCAGCTCAGTGGTAGAGCATATGCTTCAGGAATTGACGAGCCAGATGTAGCGGGTTGGAACCCACCACAGGGTGTCAAGAAGGGCATACAGCCTTAGTTCTACAAGCTCCATCTAAGTTTGCGTCCTCCCCACAGCATGGGCACTATTCTTGACATGCAAAGATGGACATCCTGGTACAACGTTTGTGTCTTTTGCCTACAGACTTGCTCTCTCTCACAGACCTTGAAACAGTCTTCCTCAGGAAATTACTATGGACTTTGTTGTACTCTATTTTTTTGGCCAATACAATCTGTGATGAATCATTTAGCAGCACTCAAATAAATGAGATGACCCATGTGGCTGCAGTTCTCAAAGGAGATCCATGTTACTGAACTCAAGCATTATAAATAACTACCCCGTGGACAGTCTTTAACTTTAGAGCACCCAAGACTTTTCTAGTCTAAAAATCCATGCGAGCATCCACCTTGCAAGATAACTCCAAATCTGGTACACAGTACCATGATACCATTTCATATTAAATTGCACATTTCCATTAGGTTTCCTAATTGATTTTTGCTATTAATCTTTCATGCTCCATTGAACACCCCCTGCCCACTTCTTCCTCTGAGTGTCAAGTGAACGGCATGAAGTATAGTCACCATAAATTGGCATTCTCAGTGAGGACCCATATCTGTGGGCTTAATTTGTACTGTCTACATTCATAGACCTGGAATGCTTTTTTTCTAAAGATTTAACATACATGCAGGAATTCACCTTCCAAAGACCTAAATAGTCAATTTTGTCAAATTATCTCCTTTGCTTTGTGCAGTCTATGGTATACATTTTTTATACATTATTTAATCTTCAGATGAAAAGCAAGTCATAAATCTCAAAATAAAGGTGCAGATAGAGAGAATCCAGTGAGGATGTATCTGCATCCACAGGACGACTAAACCCTCTGGCCGGTGCTTAGTCCTTGGTTTTGGTTTGTCAATTTCGACATGGCCACAGCGTCATTGGTTTTCAACCATTTTTCTGATCTTCAAAATAATCTCAAAAGGCTTCCCACAAGGCAATGGGACAGTGGATGGCCATGAGTATCCTTTGGAGACAAAGGTGCCCAGTTACCTTGTGTGGCTAGGAGGAGGCCTGGCGGAGGTGTTGGCAAGGGAGAGGCTATGTACTGGTGGGGAAAGACTTGTGCACTGGGCTGCTTCCTTGTTCACTACAAGGGCTAGCCAGCAGTAGCTGCCTATGTGTGTACACACAACTCCCACATAAACCCAAAATTATCACAAATGTCCATCCATCCATCCATCCATCGTCAACCGCTTATCCGAAATCGGGTCGTGGGGGAACTGGAGCCTATCTCCGTTCTCATTGGGCGAAAGGCGGGGTACACCCTGTATAGTTCGCCAGTCTATCACAGGGCAGAGCAGTTACGGGAACAGTGTCTTGCTCAAGGACACCTCGACACGCTTCTCTGCAGGTGTGGGGATCGAACCTGCAACCTTCCGTTCGCCAGGCGACCGCTCTACCCACTGAACCATGCCGCCCCTTATTATCACAAATATAACATTACAAATTTACATTAGTGGCCTTTACAACAATGTAACATCCTATCTATTGCTCCAAGGCTGAGCCCTACTTCCTCCCCAGGGTAGAAAAGGCCTGTAGGGTGGATTGCTTCTTGCTTCACCTCCAGACCATGGAGTAGTGGTATCATCGGTCTATTGCACAACTTTTGCAACCACTAAACCTGTACAAATTGGAAGACAAGAAGAAAAATGATAAATTCTTAAAGCACCTACAAAGGCTACGTGTTCCCTTAACAGCACTGCCAAGCAAATCGTATCTTGATGCTCCATGGCTTTTCAGAAATATTTAAACTCGTTAAAATGCAGACATCTGATTCAAAATTGCCCCCTTTCTATTTAAATGAGCCTCATTGCAAAAATATCCTATTCCTAAACACCAGTACTAATAGGTGAAAAAATAAGAAACTCTCCCTTCCAATGGCAGGCAACATGAAGCTGTAATCATACAACTAAAGACAGCCAAGTTGTGGTTCCTATATAATAGCCTCTGTTAAAACCGGTTACATCCGAGTCTGAAAAGGACCCCATTCTGTATCATGTGCTGGTTCTTCTGGCAAGGCACAGGTGTGAATGCAGTGTCAGCAATGCAGTAATGAAATTGCTGCCAGTTAATAGCACCAGTGATTGTTTTTGTCCGCCAGTTCGACAAATGTGTCTGGAATAGGATTTTTTTCTCTTTCTGCTCATTGTAATGTAGACTTCATCTTTCAGACGGTCTAATCATTCCCATAATGTGAATCTGCACACTTTGAGCTTGTTCTCTTGTAGATTAGTAAGACAAGAAATTGGCTATGGGGTAGAGCTCGAAAGAATGATGTGTTCCAGATGAATTTAACTTCAGTGTAAGGTGTGCTTTGCCATCCTAGTTTCCTCTTTACTGCCAAGCATGACCAGCATCAGCAATCATCTATTCTATTTATAAAATTTGTCAATTCTGCATATAAAAAACTGCATTGGATAAGCATAACAGCCTATTTGTTAATACTTATTTTGATTATGTGTATATTCTTAATTCTCATGTACCATCCGTCCATCTATCCATCATGAACTAGTTATCTGAAGTGTGTGGTCATGATGCTGGAGCCTACCTCATTACGCTTTAGGCCACAGGTTGGGAAACACCCATGACGGGTCACCATTCCATCTCAGGGCTTGAGAGGTTAGGGGTTCAGTTTTTTGCTCAAAGACTTCTCAACATGTTTTCTGCATGGACCCTGGATTGTACCCAATCTTCCAGTTAATAGATGACTGCCCTACCTCCTCATCTAAGCAGCCCCCTCCTTGAGTACCATAGAGAAGCAAATTCACAGCTATCGTTAATGGCTATCGTTATTCCTCTGCAGAGGGATAGACAGCTACATACATAGATGGCAAAATGAATACTTATCCATACATAAATCTATGCTTTTCTTTCATAATACTTACTTAATTATTATGGGTTCGTCATGGCTAAAGTCCATTTCAGCAGGAGTAACGGGGAACAAAAAAATGTTAAACAGTCCATCACGGATATTCACACAACATTATTACCTGTGAGCAATTTAGACTCTCCAACTCAATTAATATTGTATGCCTTTAGACGATGGGAATAAATTGGATTGACTGAAAGAAACCCAAGCAAACTCCAAACAGAATAGCTAAGATCAAACCATCATAGATGTTTAATGTATATTTATAAATGTAAAGCTCACTTCGTCCAAAGTATATGAAGACATTTTCTCCCAAGCACACTTTCATTATAGATTCTACAAACATGTGGTATAGCTTTTGGATGATTTCCACAGTTTAAAAACAAATACATATGTAAATATAGCGTCTTTAAAATTCAGTATGCAGGGTATCATGAAACATTGATGCATCCTGTGTGCAATTTTATTTTTTAAGCAGCCTTTTTACTTGTATAGTGAGACACTAGGGACTGTTTGACATATTTTTGCAGCCTGGCCAGCTGCTGTTTTCTATCAGTTTTACTCAAATACTGTATGTGGGTGGAAAAATGAGAACGGGAGGAGCAAAAAATGAGGAAGTGACTCAGAGAATGAATGAGATGGTTTTTCTTTCTTTAGTTGCTGGTTGTATTGGGGGGATGCAAACTGAAAAAGATCTGAACAAGTGAGCTCCTGGGGTAGTCAAAGAAAATCAACCACCATTACTCCCACAACTCAACAAATTAATCCTTAATGCTGGGCTGTGATCGAGACCAGGCAAAGGTTAAGACGGTGCTAAATTCTACTGCAGGGGACAACTGCTCCTACATTATTTACTCTGCTAATCCACAATGTGACCCTGTGATTTTGTCGCTTTCCACCAACCCTTGAGCCCTTTGACCTGCCCCCCAACACACACACATAAGCATGCGCAAACTTTTTGTGGAGTTGGTTTATGTTGTATATTTTTTATTATTATAGAACAGCGGTGCTGAGAGTGTTGAACAAGTTTCTCATTGAGAGTGTGTTTCCTTTTATTGTTAGTATTATTACTAGGGTTATTATTATTAAATTTGCATGGAGAATTTGTTAAGTATACATAGAACTGACAAACACACCATCAAACAATCATCTATACCAGAAAACCTGTACCGTTTGCACCTGTAATGTCAATGGATGGAACATCAAGACCAACTCTATAATTACAAATACTTTATTCCACCTCCACTTTTCAAATTTAAATTTAAGGGCGCTGGTTTGATACCCAGCTCCTTCAGAAAGTAGGCTTAAGTATCCTTAAACAAGACATGAAATCTCCTAACTATTCACCGGGCAACATGGTTGCCCAAGTCTCCTATACAATTGGATGGGTTAAATGCAGAAGCCAAATTTTGTTGTAAGAATACAATGATCGAATAGTGTGTGTGTGTGTGTGTGTGTGTGTGTGTGTGTGTGTGTGTGTGTGTGTGTGTGTGTGTGTGTGTGTGTGTGTGTGAGTGAGTCTCCGTGCATAACCTTGTCAGCTTGTCAATGTATGTGTCTCTTACCTTGTGGTCTGGTGGGGTCCAGGCTGTTTGGAAGTAGAGGCTGTGACCCAGGGATTCCCCCAGGGGGCTGATTTGGCATACGAAGGGAGGGCCTTGGGCCACCTGGGTACCGTGGAGACATGAATGGCTGATGGGAGGAGAGAGAACAGGAGTTTTATCTCACAACCAAATCTAGCCCAGCACTGAATAAGTCACCTGGCTTGATAGTGTTCATTAAACAGGTAAATTCCCATATCCAGTGAAATTCTTAAACCAAACTCTGGTCCGAAGGCCGTTGGCCAATGACCCCACTGAGTTCCAAGAAGAAAAAAGAATACAAAGGATTTCTAGGGAAGGCATGGCTCGAGAGGTAGAGCGGGTACTCTAGTAATCAGAGGAACACAGGTTCAACCCCTGGCTCCTTCAGAAAGCACGTTATAGTGTCCTTGAGCAAGACGCTGAACCCAACTGCCCACTGCTCCTATACAACAGGAGGGGCTAAATGCAGAGGGCACATTTCATTGCAAGAATACAATGAGCAGACAAAAGTGTCTCTCCAATCCTCTTCATCTAATCCCCCACACAGTTCCCCTTCCAGCTCAGCAGGGGGAGCTATTGTGATGAGAAAAACAATCCAGTTCAGTCTTGCTGCTCTTCCAGAGATGAGCAGGCTATCATTGAGTTTTAGAGACCTCAGGTAGTAAAATCCATTAGACTAAAGGTAAAGGACATC
>OMLC01046595.1:0-22345 GCA_900302585.1 Regalecus glesne
ACTTCATGTGTATACACACATACTCAGGCAGAAAAATGGACTAGTGAGAGGGAAAGAGTGTATGCAAGAGTGAAAGGAGACTGAAACCACCCTTTGAGTCTAAAACTCCATCAGTGATGACCCTCGAGAACAATATACCACAAAATGTCTCCCCTTTACTGACACTACCATCAACTCCCCACACACACACACATCAGCCTTGATGCAAAGGTCAGACGATCAACACAGCACAACGCTGGCCAATGTCCAGTCACACAATAACCACAGGATGTGCATGCACCACTAGCTCTCTGATCAAGATAACTACTCTGCATCATACCAGATTGTTTGAGGGTTAGTATGTTGCCAACTGAAGATAGATGTGAGGCGTGAGCAAGGTGTAGGTGCCCGCTAATGAGACTGAAAGAGCTTTGAGGCTTAAGAGATGACCACATTTAAAGTGTGCCACAGAGCACTGTAGTAAGACAAAAGGCCAACGACATTCAATGGGATGTAGGAATGAGTCAGCAGGAAACAGATTTAAATTAACATTAAAAAGCAAATGGGGCTGTTTATAGTAGGGATGCTGAATGCGTTTTGTCTCCATGGGCAGACTATCTATCTATTGTTTTGTGATACATAGCCGGTATATTTCCCCCACTTGTTGAAATAAGTATTTGGTATGTCGAATGTCCAGTGGATTAAATAATTTGACGTTCCTTTATCGTTTTGTTTATCAAATTGCCAACCACTTAATATAACTGGCTCCTTGCTGTTCCAATCAACTGTCCAGAAAACTCAGGTGGTGTGTGTGTGGACATCTTAATGAGTGATGGGTTTTCTGCATGGAAATCAATGAGAGGACAAGGTGGCACAAACACCAGGGAATACTTCATAACAGATTGGTTTAGACTTGACAGTGATTGCAATATGAGAGTACTGTGTGTGTGAGTAATAACATGTGAGGGAGATGTGATTTAGTTCCAAGGTTAGGTCTTCGTTGAACTTTGTTTTACATGGCACCATTTCTACAATGAGAATTTTTGTCCAAAGTTGTGGCCTAAAGTTAATGTTTGTTTTAGTAGTTGGTACAAAAATCTGCTGCTGGTGTGAGATAGTTTCACTTGTTTCCAATACAGCCACAACCTGTTTCAAAGCATTTCTTATAATAAGTGACAATAGACTAACAACGTAAAACTCCATTATTGTCATGATGATGTCCCATAATAAAAGGACAGTTTTTAAACAAATTGACTCTTGCCAAAGAATTCTCTCTCTAAATTGGCAAATTATACCAAGTGTCTTAAGAGAAACAAGATTTTAAGACCTAATACAACCTGTTATGATCATGAGCAATGTATTTTTCCTATTGCCCATTTATTTTAGAGGTAGGTAGTACACACACCAAGGAAGAGCTAATCATATAAACCATTGTATTAAAGATAGAATACTGTGAATTGATTGTGTGACTAATTTAAGTCCTATCTTGAATTGTCTACCCTGTGATCCTTAAAATATCCTGAATTTATGCAGGCCACTAACCCAGCCACTGAGGATGCACAAACCAATGCATTCTGTATGCCAGTCCTATGCCCAGAAAAATTAGGAGGGCTCTGTAAAGAAGGGCAAGGGCCTCGGTGTAAAGCCTTGGCCAAATCAAATGCGCAGATCATAAATCAAGACTTCCATACTTGATCAGCAAGGCCAGGTTACCAATGACTGCCACCAGTATTGTTGGCCATCAGGGTGCCTGTGGAAACTATGTTACTGTTGGGTGAATGGAAAAGAGGGGAAAGGTGTGTCCTGAGGCAACAAGAGAGGAGGAAGATTAGGAGTATTGAAGTGGGAATCATAACTTTTAATGTTGGCACTATGACTGGAAAAGGGAGAGAGCTGGTTGGTGTGATGGATAGAAGGAAGATAGATATACATTGGGTGGAAGCAGAGTAAGGCCAGGAATATTGGAGGCAGATTCAAACTCTTCTATCATACTATAGAAGGGAGGAGAAATGAAGTAGGGGTTATCCAAAGGAAGAGTATGTTGGAGGTGAAAAGAGTGTTGAACAGAGAGATGAGTATGAAGCTGGAGATCAAAGGTGTTATGATAAACTTTATTTGTGCATATGCCCCATAATTTGATTGTAAGATGGAAGAGAAAGAGGAATTCTGGAGTGACTTGGAGGAAGTGGCGGAGAATGTACCCAGAGGAGAGACCGGTGACTGGAGCAGACTCCAATTGGCATGTTAGTGAAGGGAATAAAGGTAATGAGGAAGGGATAGAAGAAAGACAGGAGGTGAAGGAGAGGAATGTGGAGGGACAGATGGTGGTGGCTTTTGCAAAAAGGGTGGAAATGGCTGTGGTGAATACATATTTCAAGAAGGAGGAAGGCAGGGTGAAATAAATGTGGATGAAGGTGCACACAGGTGGACTATAGCTGATGAATCAAAAAAAGAGTGAGATAGAAGGTTGGTTGACTTGGGGATTGTCAATCTGGAAGTACAATGGATTAGTAAAGATGGAGCGAGGGCACCAATGAAGATGATGAAAAGTGCAAGGTGGTTTCAGATAACATACTTATGGAGGCAGGAAGGGGTTGAGGAGAGTTTTTAATTTGATTGTTTAACACAATCTTGGAATGTGTGAGGATGCCTGAGGAGTGGAGAAGAAGTGAATTGGAACTGATTTTTAAGAATAATGGAGATGTGCAGAGCTGTAGTAAAAAGTGGCAGGGAACTGTGTTAGAGTGGTGCAGGATATGTATAAGGCAGTGTGACAGTGGTGAGGTGTGCAGTAGAAATGATGGATGGGTACAAGGTGGAGGTGGGGTTATATCAAGGATTGGTTCTAAGCCCTGATGGACAAGATCAAGCAGGAGTCTCTGTAGACTATGGTGTTCATAGATGACATTGTGATCTGTAGTAAAAGTGGAGAGCAGGTTGTATAGGGCCTGGAGAGATGGAGATGTGCACTGGAGAGAAGAGGAATGAAAGTGGGAGCAATATGAAATACATACATATGCATGAATGAGCGAAAACAACAGAATGGTGAGGATGCAAGGGGTGAGGGTGATGAATGTAGATGAACTTAAATCTATGTTATTAACAGTTCAAAGTTGCAGGAAGGGCAAAAGAGAGTGCTTTGTAAAAGAAAGGCACCAACAGAGTAAAAGGCAAGGTTTACAAGATGGTAGAGACACCAGTTATGTTGTATGGTTTGGACATGGTAGCATTGACAAAAAGAAAGGAGGTGGAGCTGGAAGTGGCAGAGTTGAAGATGCCAATATTTTTGTTGGGAGTGACAAAGATAGACAGGATTAGGAATGAGTATATTAGACTGACAGCTCAGGTTGCACGGTTTGGAAACGAACCACAGAGGCAAAATTGAGATGCTTTGGGCATGTGCGGGGGAGGGATGCTGGGTATATTGGGATAAGGAGGCTGAATATGTAACTGCCAGACAAGAGGAAAAGAGGAAGACCAAAGAGGAGGTTTATGGATGTGGTGAGGGAGGACATGCAGGCGGTTGGTGTGACAAAGGAAGATGCAGAGGACAAGAAGAGATGCAAATGTATGATCCAATGGGGGGACATCTAATGGGAGCAACCAAAAGAAAAGGAATATGTAGGCAGGCTGGTCTTGCCAATACCTTAGATGCTTACCTTTGTAATTAAGTCTGTTCATTTTGGCTATTGTCATTTGACAATTGACAAAGTGTTTTTTGTTTTTTCATTATTATTTTTTCCCCCAAATCCCCAGAGTTGCCTATGGCTGTCGCTTTTTGATACTCCTCTAGAATGTTGACAGGAAAGAGGAAGCCGTAGCATGTGTCTCCTCCAAGTCACATGACAACTAGCCCTCACTATTTTACACATCAGTCTCACGGGGAAGGAACAGTGGTTGGCTGTAGGAGGAGGATGAAGTGAGAGTACCTTCCTTTCACTTAACCACGCGCGCTCGGATGACCCAGAGGGGGACACTGGCTAATCTAGAATACTTTATCCAACATAACCCCTATACCCATATGAGCCTTAGCCAATTATGCCTCACTAACTATGGACCTCTGAGCGTGGTTGGAAATGGCGCAGCTGGGATTCGAACACCCAATTGCATGACGCAAAGATACACTGAACATCGCTTCAACCCCCTACGCCACCAGAGGTCTTTTTTGTCATTATTAATGTTTGTGTTCTTATTATATCAATGGATATCTTTATCTTTTCAAAGTTATACCTATTTTCAGCTTATATGGTTATTTCTTAACCTCTGCACAATGTGCCCTTTGTTTTATAATTTACCTTTTCTATTATCTGAGCTGATTGTTTCGATGCTGCTTTGTGAGAATTTCAATAAATAGAACTTCCAAAATTGATTTGAATGTTTCTGGTCAATGCATTGTTGTAACCAACAGTACTTGAACTACAATAGTTTCCTTTTTGTTAGACATATTGGTTTGGACACTGATCAGGAAAAGGACAGTGTCTCAAAGGTCAAAAGAGCTTCAAAACAGGGCCAAGTGGCCAGGCTAATCAGATGCATATTCACTATGGACCCTCCCCAGCCTCTTTGTGGCTTTCTGATAAAGCTAGAATATTTGAATTCTCAGAAATATTTTATTGTTTTTCCCAGGATGACTGTCCTTGGAAAACTGCAGTATCAATCCATTGTCAATTGCTTATCCAGTGTTGGGTCACAGGGAAACTGGAGCATATCTGAGTATCATGGGGCAAGAGGCAGGGAAACACCTTGGACAGATTGCCAGTCCAACACAGGGTAGAGCAGTTAGGTGAGCAGTGTCTTGCTCAAGGACACTTTGGCACGCTTCTTTGCAGGTGCTGGGATTGACCCTGTTACACCAGATGGCTTGACCATCCACTGAGCTATGCCATCCTTAACTGCAGTATATCTATGTAAAAGTACTTTTTTTACAAAATTTGTTGAGATTAATTAAAGCCAACTTACACACATGATAAATTTAAGTGCAGTGCTACTTACTGAATTCCATTCTGCCATTGCTTTTGGTTGCCCTTTTCACTGTAGATACATCTTTGTTTTTTTTAAGGACCATGTGCAGCTTTTCACAGTCACCAATCAATGTGCTGCAATATATTATAGCTTCAAGCTAATTTTTCAACTGCATTCCTTGCATGTCTTTTTATGATGGTTGAAGGAAACTGGAGCACCCAAAGGAAACCCATGCAAATATCAGGAGAACATGTAAATGCATAGAAAGGACCTTTGGATGGGATTTGAACCAGGACTCTCTTACTGTGAGACAACAGTGCTCACTGCTGTGCCACTGTGCTGCCTGTAATTTTCAAGTTGTGATCGACTTTATAGTGAGGGAAGTTTATGAAACCATGAGGAGAACGTTTTCTGACAGCCTCTTAAAACAATTTACCACCATTTAGGAAATCCATTGTTAATGGAGATGAGAGTCCTTTTAAGAGGGAAGGTTGTTTTATGTAAGGGCTTGGCCATTATATGTAAAGACGGGGAAATTACATGGGCCATTAGTATAGTGTGTGCATTTGCTTCCACTATGCACTCTCAAGTCTATGAAACACCGGCCCCACTTAGATACATTCTCATGCTGACGCCACCTGACACATTGAAAGTAAATGAATAACACTGTCAAGGATAAGGCTTTTTGATGGGTTTGCTTCTGGACAGAAGGATGTCATGAATATTAATGGATTTATTTCATGGCTTAGGTTAAAAAATACCACTCAACATTCTGTAAGACCCTATCTTTTCTTTACAGTTATACCTCACAGCAGATATTTGTCTGGTCTTGAAACAAGTGATCTTCACTAACGTGTAACAAAGACACTATCTTTCTACCTCTATTTGAAATATTCCAGTGTGTGTGATTATCAGAACGTATCTCTTTGAATCCTCCCCTCTTAATCAATGCCCACTTTTCCGCAGCCCATCAGAATGGCACTTCCAAACAGTATTTTCAAATTGGTGCAATCATCCCTTTTAACGGGGGCTGTACTCATCTAGTGGCTAATGCACCAGTGATGTAGTCTTACCTAGGCAGGATGGAGTCATTAAGACACCTATGTAAATCATCACGGAATAATTGCATTTCTGCTAGTCTTGTGAATCCAAAGGAATAGGAATTTTGGATCTGGCCCTCTGTATTCTGAGAGGATTCAGATCCAGCGGTCAGTTATAACTGCCTGTGAATAACTTTTACAACTTCAAGCTGGGTCTGAACAGAGTTTGGCGAGATGTGTGAAATGTTTGATTGAAACGTGAATCCTTGATGTTGCTCTTGGCACACTGGCTGACATGCTTTTTCAAAATACTGCAGCAATGCCACCTTTGTATTAATAACATGAAATGGAACCATAAAGAAGCAAGACATATTAGTTTATTTCTGAAAAAGGAAAATTGGATCTGAAGTAAACCCATTAACCTTAGATTGTAACTCATATACTCAAAAACTGACATTTACAGTATTCTTTGTTCATACCTGTAGCCTTGACTTCATTCTGAACCAACGGGTAGAAAAGATCCTTTGTTGAATTTATGTTTGGCACACTGGGGTCACTTTTTTTTGGCCAACGAACCAGTCCGACTAAACCCCGACTCATTTCATTGGCTAGTTTTGGGGACTGCCAGGATATTTTAAAATGTGTTTTTTGCTAAATAAGTTAAAGGCAAACATCAGAGATATTAGATAAACGTTTCACTCATCCTGGCATTCAGCAGACCTGAAATCACAATGAACAGACATTACAAATAAGAGCCCAGACATGGACAGATGGTGAGGTCAAATGCCTAATTTTCTGAAAATCTCCTTATCAATGTTGCGGGATTTGCTATGTTTGGTCCTGATAGTACTCACACCACAGCACAATGATATACGGCATTACAAGATGTTTTAAGTGCTTACATCCTTTTAATATTGTAATCTTCCGTGGTTAAGAAAATTGGTAAAATACTTTTTTTCTTGCACTCCCACTTTTGCAAAAGGCCAGCTTTCCTCATTCTGTTGTTCAATTACATTAATATATTTCCTATTATCACAGCTGTCAGTCAGCTGCCATGGTTATCCAGTCACATTACTGCCCACTTGGCAGTGTAGCACCATCTGGGAGGGGGCTTTCCAAGGGTATTTTCATTTGTGAGAACTATATGGAGTATGGATGGATGTAGTCTGGTTTGGTGGGAGCAGGTCCCTTATATGTCCCCAAGAAGCTACTAGGATATGGGGGTCTTTGTGCTCTATGTAGGGAGTGGCGCTAGTGCAGTATGGAGACGTTAGCTGTATGTTGTTTAAAATACAGGATCCGTTGTTATTATTGATAGCTTCATTATTGCACTATAAGAGACTACTAGTGGATGTGTCTAGATTTAATGTATTTTCATCCCTGATGCATCTATCATTTCATCATCCATTTAAAGGGATGTTAAAAACAATAATGCATGGAAGCATAGTGTGAGGGATTTGAAAGAAAAGTGGTGCTGCCATCAGCTAGATCAGTTGGTTCCCACACTTTTCCATCCCAAGGCCCCCCTCATACCATTAGGTTCAAGCCAAGGCCCCCCATATGCAAAATGTGTTATTAAACAACATGCCAATAGGCTACTAGAGCCAAACTTAAAAAATGAATAAATGGACTTGAATCAATATTAATTTATTTTTATTACTACTATGTTATAACCATACACATGATAAGTTGAATAGTTTTACTTAAAAGTGTCTACCTACTTCCCACGGCCTCCTGGCGCCCCCTTGCACCCCCCAATAAAATATACTGGGGGTCGTGCCCCCCCTTTGAAAACCACTGATCTAAATTAAGCATAGACCTGAAAACATGGAAACTAATGATGATTTCTCAGCAGTAGCCATAAGAGATGCCTCAATCAGTGGAGTGATCAATGCAACAAATCAAGCACCTGTAGATCTACAAATAGGAGCTACTATAACCCCCAATGGTAGGCATTCATCTTCACTCCCTAGTGACATTTAAAGATCAAGATGAGGTGGAAGGAGGTGGGGGGCATGAATATAATGGTATTGTATATATTTGAAGGGGAGACTCAAGATGGGTTGGTTAGTCCACAGCGGGACTAACCAACCCATCTTGAGTCAGTGTCCTGAGCAAATGAATTACCATGTTGTCCTCAACACATCCATTTCTAAAGATGTCAGGCCAGCTAAATTAACTCCAGCACTGAATATCCCTCAAGTTATGCATAGCTGGCTCATTTCTGACATAAATAATCCTAACTGGAATGGGAAAATCACAACAGGGATGTTTATCTATTTCTGTTTTGCTTAGCAGCCATAAACCCATTTCCTGAATTTGTCATTTCTCATATCTTTAAAGTGATTTCCTTCGAGGAGAAGGAAAACCATACAATCAAAGCCACACATCACTCAGGGGGGAAATATGTTTCCCTTGAAATTGGTCTCGCCTTTCTCATCCGTGCTATTTGATAGGGTATTGTATTTCCAGTTAAGGTGCCTGATTGAGTGAGATCAATATCTTAATATTGATCTGCTAGAAGAGTATGCATCATGACTGGATTTCATTCTTGAAGAATTAATTCATCCAGACATGTTCAAATGCCTGCTGCTAATTTTTACCCCCATCTTCATCCCTAAAAGATATAGAGCTTTTTCATTTGCAAAGCAATAGTTTCTTCTTTTTCTTTTAGCATGGACATCAATATGAATTCATGAACTTTTAACTACTGATCTCTGCTGCTCATGGTATTGATAGCCAGGTCATCTTATATCCTTTTTAAAACCTTGCCAGAAATATCAAAAGAAGATCATACTTTTAACCTTAATTGTGCTCATACATAACTTGCTTTTAGCTTTGTTTTTCCTGTGCATTTATGTCTGTCCACTGCTAATCTTGCACTCTACTGGACCAATCAGCCTGAATATTTTTTGCATTGTTATCACTGTATGATCAAGAACTTCTTGTGGTTGTAGTGATTGAAAACCTTTGAAAAACATTCTTGCTCAGTACATCACTCCCTCTCTTCATTCACTTGACCAATAAAGCTCTGTTGCTGCCCGATCTGAATCAACTTGCATGTGTGACTCATCTATAGTTGACTTAAATCAGGCAGTGTTTGACTGTTAATGGACTGACCCGCAGTAGGACTGTGACTCAGACTGGCGTCGTCGTTGGTGAGCTCAGGAGGGAGGTTCGTGTTGAGTTGAGAGCTGCTGAAAATAAAAGCCACTCTAGGGGGGGTCATGTAGTGGCAAGTCTGACACAAAATGAAGAGCTGACTCCTGTTTTCTCCATGGCATAGCTCACCGCAGTATAGCCTGTTTTAAAGGCTGCCTTTTGAGATAACCAAAAAAGGATAAACAGTCAGAGGGCAGTGTCTGTGGGAGTGTTTACATTACCACAGATGGATCAGTGACCTCTGACCATTCTCTGCTCTTTTCCTGTTCCTTTGGAAACGGGAATGACCCTTCAACTAGTCGGAAAAATGGCATTTCATGTGTTTGTTTGTATCCACGCTATCAGCAAAATGAAAATAACCAGAAGTGTATTTTGTAGTTAGGCTATTTATTTTATCTACTTAGAATTGTCCATTGTGTAACTGGTAATTGCTTTGTTAGATGCAATATTTCATATATTATGTTCATTCTTCTTTGGTTGTGCTCACAATAGAAACCAGCATCTCCCCTTTAGGTCCAGATATATTGTGGCTCTTTTCGAGTACAACTCCCAGTGAAAGAGGATCAGGAAATGTTCTTATTTTCACACTTCAAGGCTTTGCTGCAGTTAATACATGATTGGTTGTCAGTGGGCACCTGGTAAAACTGCTGCCTCAACCATCTAATTGGAATCCTTGAAGACAAGGTGCATTGTGGTCCAGCAGGGTTTTGTGAGTGGAGATAATTGCTGATGTCCACATTCCTCTAGTTTGTACGTTTACAATCCACTGCGGTCTGCATTCGATCATCTACTTCATTTGTTCTCAATCCTGATCCTCAAGGACCACCTGTACTGCTGGTTTTCTATTCTACCTGGTAGTTGATTTATATTCACCTGTTGTATTGCACCACCTAATCCCAATAGGTCAGTAATTGGCTTCCTGGTGGAACAGAAAGCCTGTGGTACAGGTGGTTCTTCATGTTCTAAGGTTTATATTTAATATTTGGGTGATTTAATACTTGTATGTTCTATGATTTGAAATGTTTTAAGTAAATAAGTACTTTTCATATATTGATCCATTCTGTCACCAATATCACACAGTATATATATTTTGCTAATGTTAAATGGATTTTTATTATATAGTGGTTCGCTAGTTTAGCGAACACTCAAAACACTTTACAACGAATGGCTCACATTTACTGAGTATGGGGGATTAAGGCCAGATGCCTTTTCCCTGACAGCGGGATACAAGCCTGCCACTTTCGTCTTGACTACCTGTGCTGTACCACTGAATCAGTTGAACGTAGTCAGACAGGAAAACAAACTTGTCTCACAGCCCAATTCAGCCATGCATCAACAATGACACAGATTAATACTGTACTTCTTAAGTTAGTGTTGATTGTCATTGCATTCCTACAATGAAATATGTCTGCATTTAACTCATCCTCTTGTATAGGATCAGTGGGTAACTGCAGCACCTGGGAGCAGTCAGGGTTGTGGTGTTTTTCTCAAGAACACTTTGATGTGGATTCTGAAGGAGTCTGTGATTGAAACGGCTACCTTCCGATTACTAAATATCCCACTCTATCTCTCGAGCCATGCCGCCCTGTGTCAAAAGGTGTCTTGGGTATTATTAGCTTTTATCGTTCACCTGCTACCCATATTCTGCTAGGTCACAGCTAGATGAATGAGATGGGAAAATTAGGCATCACTCACATGCATTTCCACCTTCAAGTATCACTGTATCGCATAGGTCGATGTTTTTGCAGCAATGCTTCGTCTTACATTTGGGAGCTTTCCAAGAAGTTGGAATTTACATGAATGAAGTAAATAGCTAATTCACATTAGCAAGAGCCTTGCTTCCTTTTGAATCAATCTGATAGCTCGAAGAGTGGGCCGGCATGGTGGTGCAACAGTTAGTGCTGTTGCCTCACAGCCAGAAGGTCCTGGAATTGAATCCCCTCCTTGGTCCTTTCTGTGTAGAGTTTGCATGTCCTCACTGTGTCTATGTGGGTTTCCTCCAGGTATTCTGGTTTTCTCCCACCATCAAAAAGGCATGCATGTTGGAGTTGATACTCCTGCCTGTGACCCTGAGCTAGTCAATGGGAAAAAGAACTGGAGTTGGTCCTCGGGCACTGCAGCTGCTCACTCCTCTTACACAATACTGTTCTTCTTCCTCTTTTGGCTTGTTCCCTGTCTCAGGGGTCACCACAGCATATGTTACAGCTTGCACTGGTTCCCCATAAGGGCACAACAGCAATGGTGGTCAACTGTTAACCCAGCCTTGACCACTCCTGCATGGAGACTCAAGCGATTCAGTATGGTCTTGTCAATCTACCTAATGACTTAAATGGAAATATTAGGTCACATGAAGTCACATTTTGTTATTCAAACTACCTTCATTATTTCCTGTGGATATTTAGCAGCTCTTTGCTTGAAAAGACAGTTAAAGCTCAGATATTTAAATCGTCACACTAGCTGGTTATTCAATAGTTTGCAGTCATAAGTATTTAATCAATGCTCAGACCTTATGGATGGCCAGCTGGCTACTAGCTTAGTGACTGACAGCAAGCCGAAAGAGCCATGTGAGAATTTGACTGATGGATTTCCTCCCCCATAATCTTATCTGCCAGGAAAACTGTGCTCAAAGTGAGAAAAATGTGTGGTACCGAAGCCACTTCCAAATTCAGGTGGTGGGCCAGTGGGAAAATGGGAAGTGGCCTCTTGGCTACATATCCTCTGTCTAAATTAACATATGTGAGGGAGTCTGCATGCCAACACATCCAACCTAGTCAGCTTTGGAGATGAGATTCCCATTTATGCCTGTGCATGCGCACATGCAGGTGTGTGTGTGTGTGTGCGCGCGTGTGCGTGTGCGTGTGCGTCTCTTTCTGTGTATCGTGTTTCTACTCTATATGCATGTGGATTTACTCATGTCTGTTTACATGCTTTCTCACGGCTGTATATGCAGCACTCATCCGCTCACATGTATATCTCATGAAGGGGTAGAGTTTGAAGATTTATGGTAAATTAATTTGTTTACAGGATCCATCCAAAGAGATGTGGTTCAAAGCACACGAAACAACAAGGTTAAAAATGGGCATATGACGCAGCCTGGGTGAAAAATAGTCAGATGTTTACATATGTAGCCTGCGGGGTCAGGCCAACACCGTCCCTTCATCATTTCCTGCCCTGGTAGGAGTCTATTATGGCATGTTGGCTCTCAGATCGCCCACAGGGGCGGTATAGCATTTCATTAAATCCACAACTCCAAAAAGTGAAACTCGGAAAACTTGGGAATTTTACTCGGTAACGGTAAATGGACACATCTTTATATAGTACTTTTCTAGTCTAGCAACAACTCAAAGCACTTTACAATGCATGCCTCACATGTCTAGGCATGTGCATGAGCAAAGGGAGTTAAGGCCGGATGTCTTCTTGAGTGGGATTGAATCCACGATGCCTGACTTGGAGGCATACACTGTATTACTGAACTACCTGTTTAAATTTGTCATCCCTCATTTCAAACAGTACTATTTGATGACACTGATGTAAAGAAATATTGGCTAAAAGTGCTAACAGGTGGTTAGACATCCAGAATAAAAAGAAGGATAGTCAACGGTCCATAATAAGCTTTCATTACGATTGATGTATGATCATATGCAGCATTTGCCTTCGCACCAGGCTTAATTTCTGTCATTGTTAAGATATTAAGGTTGGGTTATACCTGGTCCCACATCATGCTGCAGAGGCTGCATTTGCACAATGTCACAATGATGGCCTCTGAAGCACAAATTGCTGCATCCAATTCCAGCCAAGATAATAACAACAAAAATACACATTTAAGTAATATTCAATTTAGCAGTGGGAGAAGGTTTCTAAACCACATGTGTGAAGTAGCCCCGAGAGCCAAAAGGAGAGAGGATGCCTGTAATGATTTATGGCAGTCCTGATGCTACAGCTTCTTTTCTGGTTAGTTACTGACTCTGGATCATCACTGTGTGGGCTAAGTATAATACCAGGGAGTGTAGACCATGGACTTAGAATGAGAAAGGGGAACATAGAGTAGAAAAACATAAGAAACCAAGTGTCTGAGCTGACCAGAAAGTGAGGCCAAGCACTTGACTTTGCACATAAAGACATGCTGACAAGGAAGGAAACAAGGAAACACATACTCACTTTGGCTTAATGTTTCTTGCCTTTACTTTCCCTACACAGACACAAACACACACACACACATGCATTTATGCACTTTCTCACAAACACACCCACACATAGACGCACATATTCCACCAACTACCCTCTGTCCTGTGAGAATTTCCAAGCTTTGGATCAATAGGAAGGCATTAATTCCATCCAGTCAGATCTGGTAACTGCTGTTATTGGCCTTGGGCCAGGCTATACTGGCCAGTGCAGGAGTGTTTATATGGTGGCCGACTCCCAGTCTCTGCCAGTGAAATTCAGAGCTGTCTCGGCTCCCTGCCTTGGAGGAGTTATGCTCACACTGAGCACCACAGTAGATTCTCTTTCTGCGTTCCCAGATATGACTGCATTTTGGTCCAGTTAGCTGTCTATCAGCTGCTCCAACAAATCTTGCCCTGCTGCAGCTGGTTTTGCCAGTGGCTGCACAGCAGAGCAGTTTGACCAGACACATCAAGTTTGTTTTCATTTTCCACTAGAAAGAAACAAATTAACAAGAAGAAGAAATGTGGAAAATAAGGAAAGATTATTATCTTGAGCAATATCGAAGGATGGATATGTACGCCTAAGAATCTTGACCAAAAAGATTGCTATAAAATAAGAAACAAAGATCACATTACATCCATTCTGGGGCAACTGCCATGAAATCACCCCTGCGAGCGAATTTCCAAAGAGAGTAGCTGTCTTCCCGGGAAGATCGTGTTGAGACAAATAGTTTTTAATCGAAAGGAAGGAGATATTAATCCCCTCTCCTCCACACTCATCCTCTGCATAGTGCACATTATTGTTCTGAAGTCATGGCCTCATAGAATGCGAGTTTAAACTCAAGAAACAGCAACCACATCTTGTTTTACCATATTCTCCATGTCTTGGTGATGGGCCATAATGGTGGCATAGTGTAGGAAGAAGGGCCAGTCATCTAGAAATCCAAGATTAATGGTTCTATCCCTGGCCCCTGCAGTATGCATGTTGAGCTTACCTTGAGTAAGACACTGAAACCCTAACTGCTCCCAGGCACTGCTGCTGCACTTACTGCTCCTATACAATAGGAGGGGTTAAAGGCAGAAGACAAATTCCACCAGACTTGGTCATGTGGATAATTAAAAAAACAATCTAATTTAATGAGAATGTGTCACTGCATGACAGCCAGGTCACTAGAAGAAGACGAAGCTTTATTCATTTGTCATTTTGCATATGTACAATGAAAATTGTCATCTGTATTTAACCCATCCTATTGTATAGGAGCAGTGAATGTAGCCACTGCACCCAGGAACCAACTCTAGTTCTATTTCATGTTGCCTTGCTAAGGGGGAAAGGCAGGAATATTAACCACAATGTGCATGTCTTCTTTTCCCGGTGCGTAGCTCGGTAAATGTGAGGTATTCATCGTAAAGCACTTTGTTTGAGTGGTTGTTGGACTAGAGAAGCACTATATAAGAACAAGTCCATTTACCATTTGATGGTAAAGGGTGAATGGTAAATGGAGGAAACCAGAGTACCAGGACGAGACCCACCTAGATATGTTGAGAACATGCAAACTCCACACAGAGAGGATCTGGAATGGGATTCAAATGAGGACCTTCTTGCTGTAAGGCAACAGTGTTTACTGCTGCACCACTGTGCTGCTCACTATCAATCGAAATTCTAATTTAGTCATTTTATATCTTCATCAACTGCTTATCCAAAGTCAGCTTGCGGATATTTGAGTAGTCACCGGACCAGAAAAGCATTATATAACAAGTCAATTTATCTGCTGCTGCCTCTCCCATCCTTCATTTAATGGAAGGTGGTGAAACACCATGGACAGTTCACCAGACCTATTTTTACTAATGAAATTTAGAAAAAAAAGTTAGCATGTTGCTCAAGTATATCCAAATGAATGACACATACCACAAAGTTCAGTTTCATAAAAGTGGTTACTTTAATTTCCCGTTGCCTCCATTATGTTTCTACAATATGTCATTGTCATTCACAAAGCAGATTGCCTCTACTCACCATCATTGTCACAAATTTTCCTTTAGTGCTCAATTTGTCAATTTTTGTGATGAAACCCACTGCAGTTCCAATAAAGCATCCCCAAGAAGCACAAAGAATAGATCACTTACATCAGTGGTCCCAAGTCATTATAATAACGGGGTTTTGTCTACTGGGTTAGGTAAGCAGCACACAACACTGACAGTGGAGAGGAAATACACATGTCTGAACACCAAAACCTACATATGTACCTGCACTTTACATCCACGCCCATGTACACACACACACACACACACACGTGTGTACAAACACACACACAAAATACCTTTCACACAATTTTGACAGAAAAACCATACACTAACACCATAAATCCTACAAACACCAATGGTACAGTACTTACAAAAATCAGAAATATTTCAAAATATACAGTCACTATTTACAGATCAGTTGTTCCCCCTGTCTCTCTTGCTGCAGATACTGTGAATTTGACAGAATATACATCAGTTGTATATATATATACATATATATGTACAGACTAAATACATTGTCTCAAGTACCAGAAATATAGCTATTGTTTGGTCACGTAAAGACTATCTGCACAGTGAAATAAATATGCTATTACTTTAGTTTAAACAAGTTAATCTCAACAATTTAACTGAGAAAATCTCAGTTTCTTTAAGGTACTAATACATCACTTATCACACACAGACAAGATAAAGAGACCCTGGAGTTGACTTGTGGTTTTCAGCATTAAATATAAAATACACATAACTAATTATCAAGTAAACTCACTCCAATACAAAAAGTGACGTTATATTGTGTCCAGAACGTTATTAACATTATACCAGTGTCTTTTCATTTAAGAAGTGAACAGTTACATATGCCTGGTGGTGGATAGTGGAAACTTCTTGATAGGTTATGGTGAATTGTGCATCATGTATCTAGATCCTGTTCAAACACATGGGGCAGTTCAGTCACACTAACTTGGATTGTATTGTACAGAATTATGCATTGTGATTATGCTTTCTTTGCATGGAATCAATAATTTCTTAAATGTTCAAGTGCTCATCAATAAGTCTACTGTGCTCCATTGATCCATTTGCAATAGATTAACAGTTGCTTAATAGCAATGTCATGCAACTGGTTCAGTGCAGTCAAATCTTAAGGTAGTGGCACATACTATGCCCAATTGATGCAGCATAACCTCCGGTTCAGATCACAATCTATCCATCTATCCTCCGCTGGTTACTGTTATTGAATCAAAATTGAACTTCTGTGGAAAAACTTTACCTGACAATGTAATCTTACATTTGATCTAAACTGAATTTGCGCTGATAAATAGCATGACTCCTTTGTGCTTTCTTTCATGTGCTTCCCATTTTGTGCTTTTCCACTGAGCCCCAGCTGCAATTTTTCTGTTTTGAGTGCCTTTGTTTTTAATCTGATTTTCCATTCGTATTGATATTGTGTGCTTTTCATGGACATTCAACCGTGCAGCTGTTTGAAGTGATGTAAATAACATCTTGTCTATCTATCTATCTGTATTGCTAAACAAGACACCTCTGTGACAGAGCTGTTGTGACCACTGCTAAAGCTCCTGTGCGTTGATCTGTGCTTAACCGACAACTCCAGGGTGTCTATTCAATTAAAGTGCTAAAGTAAATTAGACAAGACATTGGTCCGAACTCTACACAATAATACTACATGATTGACAGCAGTGAATGGGACTAAAGCATAAGGCAAAAATACGACACAACACAGATGCAGTTGAGGCACCGACAATGTGACTGACTGTTCTTCACAAAACATCAATACAGTTTCATAAACGGCTATTGGCTCTGCCAGGGGCTGCTACGATGGCAGACATAAACTCCTCCACTGGACAGTGGTGACACTTGGTGGTAGGAGTTGGTATTGTACCCCCCCATTTAATGTTTTTTTGTAAATGTTTTTTTAAATACTCAATGTTTTACCACGAGACACATTGTGGTACCACTTTACCAAGAGACTACCCTTGTAAAGGGTTTATGAATATTTTATAACTATTTAATTAACGATGTGATCACTAATTGATAAAAAGGGCAACAGTAACCTTTTGCTTGCCAAATAGTGAGTCCAAATTTATCTGCACTGTTAAGCCTCAGAGCTCATTGATTTCTCAACTAGCAAGCTTGGCTAGCAACTAACAAGAGCTGGGCTTCAACAGGGTAAATAAAAAGCGGCAAAAGACAGGAAAGCCACTTAATTTAGTCATTTTATTCCTGCAGTGAAAGTGTTCCCTGCATGTAACCTATCCCATTTTATAGGAGTAGGAGGCAGCTGCAGTACCTGGGGAGCAGTTGGGGAGGTTTTAGTGTCTTGCTCAAGGATACATCAACATACTTTCATGAAGGAGCTGAGTATCAAACCAGCAACCTTCCGATTACAACTTGTTTTGTTATTGTTTACTAATGATTTGGAAAGTGTTAGCAGCCAAATTAATAATCTTAGTATTCATAATTTGTAAATCCCTTATCAGAGTAGTTTATTGCAAAGTGGTACTAAGATTGACTTAAAAGAATCCACATTGAAAATGAAAAAGCTTTAGTTTTCACATCCTGGATAAAAGACATTTTCAAGTATTGATCGCAGTGTCTGTGAGATGATAGCTTTATAGTGGTCATGATTTTAGGAATGCACAACAACTAAGCCAATAAATTCATTTCAACCTCTGTTGGATGATGTATGATTAATCCACAATGTGGTTTGGCAGTGCTCAGAAGCAACCCACCTTCTAAGTAAATGTACAACAACATCAGAGATACACTGCTAGCATGTTGGCGGTACATAGTCTAATCACTGTGTTGCTGAAAGAAAGGGATGTGCCGTGAAGGTGGGGTAGACCGACCAAGGCAAAGTGTGGCTCTCTTCCTGCAGATCAAAGGAGAATTCATATCTATGGAGCATTGTCACGGCTTCCCCTGGGTGCAACAGCTCTATTTTTAAACTTGTGGGGTCAGCCCTCATTCGGTAGAGGACACACACACACACTCACACACACACACTGTTAGCACAGCCACACACATGTACACATGTGCACTTGAACACACAAAGGCGTTTCTGTTTCTTTGACACATTCTCATACACACACAAAGATGCCGCTCCTCATTTCTTGCTTTTGGGTCTGATACACACATGCTTTCCTGTTTCTGTGATTCACTCAAACGCATACATACACACGCATGTGTGCACGCACATAGGTGCACACAGACGTGGACAACGTGAGCTCGATCAGACGGATGAGTCTGAAGCTAGCTGCTTTGCTTATCTTTGCCCGGGTAAAGCCTCTTCATGCCTTCTAAGGCATTGATTAAAATGGGAAAGCTTTGTCTGGGCTCACTGCGTCTGGAGCAAGGGGAGAGAAGAGCAGAGTGCTTTTGGCAGTGACTGTTCCAGGGCCTTGTTTGTTCTGCAGTGAGAGACATTGTTGGAATGAAAGGTGCTGTTCTTTGTTACTCTTAAGCTAGTGTGTGGCTGCACATATAGATAATACATTCAGGGGAAATAAACAAGTGTGATAAATTTTCTTCCCCTACCAATTGTGTGCTATTGGATTGTATTTAAATGATTCTCGGTGACATCTAAGACTTTGACTATCATACGACACATATGTACACTATTTTAGCCCAATAGGGGGAGACAGCGAAAGGATTGCCTTTACATAAAGACTCTATTTAAACTGGTCCTTTACTGCTGTTACCTAAAGTTAAATCTAACACAATCAACTTTTTATAACACTGTTTTTCAAGTTGGATATTATAGTTATTATTATTGTTGTCATTTTTATACTGTCATGGAGTCATGGATGTATTTGTGATCCTATTTTTAATCAGATGATGTATGTCCACTTTAGATATTGGAGATTCAAATGGCTTATGAGAGTCAAACTTCACATTAGTAGAAATATAGGATATATGTGTGTGGGGGGTGTTTTGAGTTTCCTTCCACCCTATCCCCATGATTAACAATCCTTTAGAATAAAATCATCTGAAGAGCCCCGTAGATAAGGATTGATCTGCTGTCTCATAATTGATCCTTTCCTAACAACTGACCACATAAATGCCGTGCAGCAAAGGGGATCTCTTAACCACAGTGGGAGCTTTTGTTAATCAAAAGACCTGAATGTGATCTTGCCTTTCTTAGCTGTACTCCCCTTCTTCTGTACAGCATGTCCATGTAAATTTTTATACCCTGACAGATGGGAAAAAGAAAAAAAGGCCTTTCTGGTTGGGCTCTCTTTGCTGTGATCTCTCCATCACAACTGGGACTGTGAGTCAATCAGCAGCACAGAATAAGTGAAGGGCGCTGACGATGTGATGGGTTAGAAGTGTGGGGATGGTGGAGTGGACCTGGGATGGATGAAGGGTTCCACCTTTGGGGATTAAGGTGTGATGAATGCTGCAACAACCCTTGGCAGTGCCCTTTTCTCTATCTCACTCACTCTTATCTCCCTCCTTCCCTGTTTATCCTCCCCACTATGGCTTTTTTTTCTCTAATTTTCTTTCCTCTTTTTTATCTTTCTACCTGTCTTCGGAGCATCGGTATCAGTGGACAGGGGGGGCATCTATGACCTCAGTGAATCATAGCTAAGACTCGGGCGAGCCAATGTTCTGGTAGCCTGTCTTGGTGCTTGTGCCGTAGTTGGTGTTGGTCATCTCCTGGGTTCCTCCGGGGCCCAGGTAGGCCCTTTGAGGGGGCATGGGGGAGGGCACCTCGCTGGGGTTCTTGCCAAGGATGAAACGCTGCTCGTCTTGCTCCTCAAGGTTGGAAATTTCTTTCATCATGCCCTTACGGTAGGACACAGACAGCTTGTTGGAGCCATCTGAAATCAGGTTGAAGTGGCGGACGAGGAAGACAATGGGTAGAGGCAGCATAGCCACTATTATAAGGGCATAGGCCATGCCCAGCGCCCAGGGAGGGTAACTCAGGAAGCGCTCTGAGCCCTAACACAGAAAGAGAGAAAGAAAACAATCAGAACGTGCTATCTATCTATCTATGCATATATATCTGGACGTATATGTGTGATACATGCACACACTGCATGGGGCACTGACCTCCTGCTCCACCCAGGCATTGTAGCCTGCTGGACTGATGGCCATCTCAATGATGGTGGCAGTGATGAGCACCACCAGGATGGCGGGGGACACGTACTTCCACATATAGAAATAGAAGCTGTAGGGCCTGAAACCCAGCATGTCCTCGAGGTCCAGCATAAATCTGCAATGAGGGAAGGAGAAAAGAAAAGAAGGAATCATTACTGTGTTTGTGATTCTAGTCAAGGAATCTTTGGTGGAAGTTTGAAGTAGGGCTGTGCTATAATTCAATTTCATTTTCTATCAGTGGTGTTATTGGGATGAAATTTGGCTGATGTAATATTGTGGGGGGAAATGGCTAAATTAATCACAATGATTATCTGCTACTTTAATCACAAAATGAGGTATGGAATAGTAGATGAATGATAAAAGTAGCCTACACCGATTAATGGAAGCCAACAAAGACCAATAGTAGGAAAAATGAATGAAACAAGATCAGGCAGTCGCTCCCATCTCTTATTCTAATGCACATCCCTTATCCTGTGCGGACTGGTTACCGATATCACACATCTTATGATATTTTATCACATCCAAGACATTGTCCTGAAAGCTAACTTCATCCAAACTAGCCCGAAACATAACCTTTGTTTAGAAAAACATCTTTCTTGCTCAATAATCCAGGTAGTCAAAAAGTCAATATAGTTTGAATCAGGTCATTGAGGATTGCTACAGGATTGTTGAGCAAAAACAGATAGTTTTTGAAAAAAATCCATTTTGATATTTTTTTACCCGGAGTCTGTGTGCGAGTACCCTAATTTACATCTCTGTCTCTTTTTAGGGCTTGGGTAGCTCACGTTTGACTCAGAGCTGACAAAGACATTCAGATGAATGTTGAAACGTCCTCCTGTTTTTAAGTCTTTGTTCAGATGACCTTATTCAAACTATTTTGACCAACTTTGTTTAGCTCAGCTGAGATGCAATAGGACCGGTTCAGTTCAGTCCAGTGCTGTTACCTCTTAGTGCCATAGATCCAGGCTACAGAGATGTTTTCCAAGATGACCACCACAGTGAGTGGCAGACCAGCTGAGTAGTCATCAAACATGGTGACAAAGTAGTTCCCTGAGCGCTGTACAAACAGCAGGCCTAGCAGGAAGGCTATGATGCAGCACGCCACTGAGCAGGAGAGAAAAGAACATGTGAGGAGCTTGAAACCACCTTGTCGGCTTAACTGACACACATTAAGGTGTCTCTAGCTCATACTGCCACTTCATATCAGAGAGAAGGAAAAAAAAGGATCGTCTGTGTTTTAAGAAATTGACACATGCACAATTGCTGGTGATAAGTAACGTTAGTTATGCCTAGTGGATAGTTTGTGTTTGGGAATCCAAAAGCCACAATCACCTTAGACTAAGGCATGAAACTTTTTCCAGTGCAAAGTTGATTTCAAAACTGTGAGCTTATAAGAAATATAATGTTTCTGGTCGAATGGCTTAGTGTTGTAGTCAGACTCCTCTTGTTCATTTTGTAACAGCATGTTTTTTTTTGTATTTCTTTACTCCTTATACGTTTCCCTGTGTAAAGAATTCATTTTAATACAACATTTATTTGCTACAATATGCTCAGAGGACAGGAAGAGATGGAAATGGATGTTCTGTTTTGGTGACCCCTAATGGGAGCTGCTGAAAGTAATAATAGAAATTCAGTCACTACAACTTGCACAGAACACGAACACAGGTAGAATCTAAATATCGATAATAGATTCTTTTATGCACAACCGGGTCAATATTATTGTGGCTAGCTCTTCCCATCCCTCTCATTGACTGTTCTTTCTCCTCCCTCTGGAGGAAGATTCTGCAGCATCAGGAGCATGTCCGCCAGACTGTGAAATAGTTTCCTCTGCCAAATACTCTGTCTCCTGAACACCATGCTGTGCCCATCCTCCCTGTTCTCGATTCTCAATCCTGCACACCCCCCCCC
>OMLC01046595.1:22400-40929 GCA_900302585.1 Regalecus glesne
TCTTTCACCCCCCTAGATCTATACCAATTTCTATCCAATTCCCCTCTTGTATAGCTACATTAATGAACAATTAGAAGACGATGCACAGACACTCTTATCGATGGTAAGAGGAGATCCTTCTGTTGTTGCCAATGTTTATCACACCTATACTACAGCTGGCTGATCCAAGTACATATCCATGTCACACTCTCTATTTATACAAATCCGTATTGTTTTCATATTATATTTCTGTTCAATGCAGTATCTTTGCAATGTGCCGTCCTGGTTTTATAGTGCTTTTAGTATAGTGTTTTCTATATTTCTAGCATAGCCCTTTATTTCAACAAAGTGCACTTATTTATCTTCCTATTTAGCACATTCAGACTACCTGACTGAATGTGCTGTTTGTCTATGTTGCACCATATGGTGCAAGAAAGACTTCATCTCATCATGTAGTCTGTTGTTTCTGTACATGGCCTTGATGACAGTAACTTGACTTATACGCACTAATGATCCTTAATGAAGATATATCAAATTGTACCATTATCCTAAATGGAAAGGCAGGATTCTAGTGTTACGGGGAATTAGTTTTGGTTAACAGTGGGGATACTCATCCTTTCAAAAGGTCCCTGGTTGCACATCCAGATTATGCTGTAGATTGTGTACTATGGACCCTGTGTCTCACCACATAGTATCTCCTTGCGAATCTTGAAGGCGTCCAGTATGGGTGTGGTGATCCCAGTCATAGTGCCGATCATGCTGCCCAGGCCCAGATTGATCAACATGAAGAAGAACATAACGGACCAGAAGGGGCTGCCAGGAAAATGAGTCATGGCCTCTGTAAAAGCGATGAAGGCTAAGCCTGTGCCCTGCACCGCCTGGAGAAGGGAGAGAAGGAGGTCAAAACAATCATACGTACGGCCAAGATCGATTCTTACTGTGTTTGCTTTGATCTGAGGCGGTAATACAATTGCTGACCTATACAGAGAACAAGTCTTATTATATGATCTCAAATTTTACATTTTATATTTAATCACTCTTATCTAGAGCTGAGCAAATTAAATTAAGTGCATCATTCAGTGAGGTTATTTCCTGAATTGCCAACATCACCAACTGTCCATAATGAGAGACCCATTACCCTCACCAATCTCACTATCTGTTAATGAATAGAGGAAACCAAGAAACAAATGGGAAAAATGTGGAGGAGGACAGGATTGGTTTCTGTTTCAGAGTGAACAGAAGAAGTAGATATCTTCTCATTGTCTGTGGGTTTCTTCACATCTGGTCTGATGTGATTGTGTCATGTTGTAAACATTTTACCGTAATGACATTAGTAATGGTATCATATTCGTTAATGCTATCCCATATCCACCTTTTGGGCCCCAAAGTGGTGCAATGGTTAGCACTATTGGCTTATAGCAAGAAGGTCCTTGGCTCAAAACCCAGGCCAGTCCAGGTCTTTTCTGTTTGGAGTTCACATGTTCTCCCCATGTCTATGTGGGTTTCCTCCATGTGCTCCTGTTTCCTCCTACCATGATAAAGACATGCATGATAGGGAAAATACTCCTGCCTGTGCCCCTGAGCAAGGCAATAGGAAAAATAACTGGAGTTTGTCTCCAGGAGTTGGAGCTGCTCACTGCTCTTCTATAATAGGATGGCTTGAATGTAGAGACCAGATTTCACTGTATGTATGTTTAATGTATATGAATGAAGATTCTTCTGCTTCTGCTTTGTTTTATTCTTCTATGTTTAGCCTATTGCATGCCTCAGGGGCTATTTGGCGATCTTTTTTAAACAAAGTTGCCTTTTGTTACATCTGGCTAGATTACAGATGTAAATAAGCCAGTCTTAGTTGGCTCTTGCCAAAACTGTAATAAAGTAAGGTTAGATGTACTTTATTAATCCTTGTGGAGAAATTCAATTTGTGCATTTAACCCGTCCAAGCCATGGAGCAGTGCTCAAAGACTAAGTCTAGTTCTTTTTCGTATTGCCTCGTTTAGGGGTACACTACATTACAGGCATTTAGCAGATGCTCTTATCCAGAGCGACGTACATCAAGTGAGCAGTTAGGGGTTCGGTGTCTTGCTCAAGGACACCTTGACATGCTATAATTCAGGACCGGGGATCGATCCTGCAACCTTCCAATTGCCAGACGACCGCTCTACCCACTGAGCTATGTTCAAACAGGATTATTAACTCTTAGCATGCATGTCTTTGATGTTGGGAGGAAACCCACACAGACATTGGGAGAACATGCAGCATACATTCATGTGCCTTTTGCCTGTCAAATACAGGTAATTGAATATCAAATCTAGGAGAGGATAAGATGGACAGTTGGACAGGGTGTCTCAACATGTTTGTTTTTGATTCCCCAATTATTATTTCAGTAAAATTTGAAAAGACAACCATATATAGACAGAGCTGTATGATATCAAAAGTTTGAAAAATGACACAAGTTTTAAGTATAACAAAATCAAAACACTTGCAGAGCAGAGAGGAAACAGTTGGCCTCAGGAGGCACAATATGGTGTGTGTGTGTGTGTGTGTGTGTGTGTGCGTGTGCACCTATGCATCAATAAACCAATACAGGTTCATAACAGCAGACAGTTCTGACTCAAACACTTTAGAATAGGAATGGATTTGAGAAGTGATATGAAAATGTCTATTGTGGAGGCCAACCGGATGCCTCATCGGAGATTCAACCATTTACAAATATAGAAATTTACATACAGTACAAATCCACCTGCAACTTTTGCATTCAAACAACCCACTCCCTTTCTGTCCCCCTTTGTGACCTTGTTGAGCTCATCCTCGAGGATGCAGGCATCCAGGCCCAACTCATCGAAGCTGTTCTCTTTCACGGTCTTGATCACGCCATACATCTCGGTGTAGTCCTGGGAGGACAGGCGGGAGAAGTTGATATGAGGGGGAATGAGCTCTTTGCTCAACGTGCCTGTGCTCAGGAAGGTCAGGATCTTCTCTGCATTCCTACAGAGGAGGTTGAGTAAAATAAATTGATGTCATTTCACTTGATAGAAGAATATTGGAAATAGGAGTGACCACTGCAAACGGCAACATCCAATACTGGTTATTCCATGAAGACATGCATGAAAGAGAAATTTGAACACTAAGTGCATACATCAGTAAAAAGATTTACTGGGAGAAGATGAATCAGGGGGCACTCTTTAGAAAGAGAATTATATAAAAACTGAATTCTTATCTTTTATGCCTTTTTCAATAGCAAGATTACAAAATGTAAAGTAACTAGAGTAATAAGTGATGTTAGGGGATATTGGAGTTTCAAATTCAGTCTGACATGAACAGTCTGCTCTAAATGACCCATGTTCCTATTCAATATCTCACTTAAGATTCTTAATAGGTGACATGTCATGTAATTTTGAGAAACTCACTCGACAACACACTTCTCGTTCATGATGTTTGCCTTAAAGCCCAGCACAGCAAACACCACCAGTGTGGCCAGGATGGAGGTGACAAAGTTGATGACAGAGACCAGTGCCGCATCAAAGTGGCAGTTGTTGTCTCGCTTATTGTAGCTGGAGAAAGCGATTACGCCTCCAAAACCAAGGCCCAGGGCGAAAAAGACCTGAGTGGCTGCCTCCCTCCACACCTGGGGCTCCAACATCTTCTCCAGCTGAAGAGAGAGGGTGCTTTATTCATTTTTCATTGTACATACATAAAACGAATTTTTTTCTCTGCATTAACCCATCCTATTGGATAGGAGCATTGAGCAGCTAACGCACCCAGGGACCAACACCAGTTATTTTACCTATCACCTTGGTCAGGGGCACAGGCAGGAGTATTAACCTTAACATGCATGTCTTGTAGATCGTGGAGGGAAACCAGAGCACCCTGAGGAAACTCACACAGACACAGGGAGAACATGCAAACTCCACACAAAAAGAACCTGGGATGCTATTTGTTTTAACTATTCTTAATACACAAAGGTATACATGCTAAATTGGTATAAATACAAATATCATACAGCAGAGAAATAAAGTTATTCTGTACGTTTCATTCTTATGTACACTGCACTATTCTACCAGTAGAGGGCAACAAAACCCACACTCCTAAATGTGGGAACTAATGACACATCATTTTTTTCTTACTAGAGATTTGAATGGTCCATCTATTACAGGAAATCAATCGCCCATGGCTGCAGGTGATGCACAGAAAAAGGTCAAATTTCTACTAAGCCTTCAATTAGAGATCTGTGCAAAGACAGCAGTGACTTAACTGATTTTTCCCTGGGTGTAACTCAATTTCGAAGGGTGAACTTCAAACACAAGGGAAACTACTGACAAATAGCTTTGACAGAGACATCCATATATTACAGCTGCTTGGTAGGCTATGTTTATCTCACCTTTGGGGTGAACATATGAGCAATACCATCCACTGCCCCCCTCAGCAGCAGGCCTCTCACCAGGAAACAGAAGAGTACCACATATGGGAAGAGAGAACTAAAGTACATCACCTGAGAGAGTGTGAGAGATAAATAGTCAGGCACGTCATAGTGTTACCATGGACACTGTTCTTCTGCAGGTTCACACATGGAAAGAGGAGCACACTGCAACCACTTACACAAACTGACCCACACCTAGACAACCCTCACATACATAGACATCCACACATCAGAGCTCTTGTTTTTCTTGTTTTTTTTCTCTCTCTCTTCACACACACGCATGCAAGCACATAAACACATGCATAGAAACATGCACACACTCACACACTCGAGAAGTCTGAATACCACTGTATTTGCTTATGGCGATTACATCTGCAGACTACAGAGAAGCATGCTGGAGGTTGGGAGAGATATCTATAAAAATAAAAAATCCATCCCTGCAGCATTTCAGGAAATTGATGTGGTACTGCTATGAGTAATAATTGGATTACTATGTTTGGTGCATGGAAAACTGTGTCAGACCTTGGCAAACCTCTCTCTGTTGTGTGTTTCATGTTGAAAAATGTGGGCTGGATATTGTGCGGTGGTGTATGACTCATTCTCTGGATCAAGATTATAGAGCATTGTTGTAGTCATTGCCAACCAAAGCATTTCCCATCTGCATCCTGAACTGTACTTTGCTTGGTTCAATCTAAGCTTATTAATGTTGCATGTCTCTCTTCCATAGCATGGTTGAAATCTAAAAATAGCACAGTGATGGTGATAGGCTTTAGCACCTCACCTTTGACCCATGAGGATTAGAAAAGTAGAAAAAAGGATCTCTCTAAATGATGAAAATGAGCATGTAGATTGCATATACAATTACTGGATGTTCATCAAAATGTATTGCTGGCCACAGATAAATGGGAAAGTAATAATCCTTATTGATTTTTTCCCAGGGACGCAGCCCCTGCAGCAGAGCCTGGGAGCCCCCATACCTTCCCAGACGATTGGATACCCCTGATGACAGCCAGGCAAACAATGATCCAAGCTCCCAGCAGGGACAGTGTCATCTTCCAGTTTAACCCACCGGTGTCGTCGATGCTGCTGGTGATGTTGAGAGTCTGGCGATACCAGAAGTAGGTGGTGGCAGAGCTCTTCTCGCACTCCGGCTCCACAACTACAATACCAACAAAGGTACATGGAGCCAAATAAAAGCACATGATTTACATGCAATTTGATCCCAGGTTTGGTAGGAACTTTGTCAATGTCAATTAATTTTCCCAGGTCAGCTAAGGTAACCGGCAAAAGCCAAGCTGAATGCCATAAAAGCCTCCTCTGCAGCCTACTTCACAGTTTCTCACCTGCATTCATACGCACAGTGCAGATATAGGCAGCTAATGGTAAGAAAGAAAGAAAGAAAGGATTCCCTTGTCAGCCCCACAAGGGGAAATTTGGATTTCTCTGCATTTTTGACCCAACCTATTGTATAGGAGCAGTGAGCTGCCAACATATGGCGCTCGGGGAGCAGTTAGGGGTTAAGTGTCTTGCTCAAGGACACCTCGACATGCTGTATGCAGGACCGGGGATCGATCCTGCAACCTTCTGATTGCTAGACGACCGCTCTACCCACTGAGCTATGCCGCCCCTGGTAAATATGAGGTATTCTTTGTAAACCACCTTCAGTGGTTAGTAGACTAGAAAAGCCCAATATGAGAAGAAGTCCACTGACCATAAGAGGGTCCCGGGTTCGAATCCCATCCCAGGTCCTTTCTGTGTGTGTTGCATGTTCTCCCCGTGTCTGTGAGGGTTTCCTCCTGGTCTCCTCCCACCATCATAAAGACATGCATGTCAGGGTTCATACTCCTGCCTGTGCCCCTGAGCAAGGCAGTAGGATACAAGGATTTGGTCCCTGGGTCCTGCAGCTGCTCCCTGCTCCTGTACAATAGGATGGGTTTAATACAGAGAACAGGTTTGGCTGTATGTGTGCATAATGACACATGAATAAAGCTTCTTCTTCAGCCTCCAGATGGCGACGACCGTCACCATGGAGACCAGGGATGGGGACAGACTACATGTGCACACGAGAGACTCAAGAGAGAGTGGAAGACGCCCTTCACAGAGAGGAGCAACATGTGAGCGGGGAGAACAGTTAGCGGTCGTCAACAGTCAATGATCTGTAATGTCGTGGGCAGGACAGTGCTTAGTGAGATCCTCAAGACAGAAGCCGACCCGCCATGCAGCAGTACGGGTCGTGAAGTGTTCCGTTTTATGGCACCGAACTGAACCGTAAGGCAAGAAGATGAGTTAAGTTTGGATTGAAAGGACTCAATGGACGGCAGCCGGCAGGCTACTCCATGAAACCTGTCTGTGGATCTTCACCTTGTCGTGGTGGAGAAGCTCACACGATGCTGAGAGCTCAAGAGCATCGCTGTCTGGAGCTGTGCTCCTGTCAGGTCACCCATGGCGGTAAGGTCAAGGGGAAGGTCCTTGACAGAGAGCAATCCAACCAGGACCTCCAGGGTGGAGCAGGGAGAGGACACGCATTCAGGTGAAGATGTCCCCATCTCAAAGCCCAGCGAAGTAACCTCACACTGTGCTACTCCAGTAGTCAGATCAGTTTTATTTGTGTAGCCCATCACCACAGATGAACAATGTCCCTCAGTGGACTTCACTCTGACACCACATCCTGTCCTCAGACTCTCACATCAGATCAGGAACAACTTAAAACCCTCTAACAGGGAGAGAGACAGGAAGAAACCTCAGGGAGAGCCACAGAGGAGGATCTCTCTCCCCAGACAGACAGACAGACAGGTGATGGAGGATGTGAACACAGAATAAGACCCATTTTACACCACACAACACTGAGAGAGGATAAAAGAGTTCTAATGAAACTACAAGAAATTTAATGATGATAATGATGGCAATAATTTTACTCCTTTACAGGGACAGTCCATATTAATGAACCTCTAGAATACATGTACACCAGACTGAGCTGCCAAGCTAACTCTCATCAAATGAAGAATGTGTCAAGTGTCATTGAGTAAGACATCAAACCCTCAACTGTTCAAGCCCTGAGATGGAATGGTGACCCCCCCCACACACACACACACACTCAGCACTGGGATAGGCCCCGTCATGACCCCGTGGCTCCATCCCAGACAGGTGGCTGAGGATGGACCACAAAAAACACCCAATGAAACAGCACAACTGGAAGCCAAACGATGTGGTCAGACCATGAACCACAAGAAGACTGTGGAGAGACTAATTTTCTTTACTGATGGTTCAAGATGTGATCTACAACTGTTCTCAGACAGATGGGGGGGCTGAAACTTAAGAGGCACACTGTATTTTAAGAAACTCTGTGTTCATGCCACTTGTGTGTGTGTCAAACTGTGGGGTCAGTTTGTAGACTGGCTCAGATGAAGAACTCCAGTAGAGCTCAAGTTCAAAACAGTTTTCTTTGGATTAAGTTATCAGTTGCACAAGGGTAACTTTTCATCTCTCTGCGTTTTAACCCATCAGATTATATAGGAGCGGTGAGCTGCCAGCATATGGTGCTCGGGGAGGAGTTAGGGGTTCAGTGTCTTGCTCAAGGAAACCTTGACATGCTTTCTGCAGGATCGGGGATTGAACTTGCAACCTTCTCATCACCAGACTACCGCTCAACCAACTGAGCTATGCCGCCCACTTGTTCAGAGAGTGGCACAGAAACACCGGTTTACAGATGGGCAAGGATGAGGAGCAAAGCCTGCTTCTCTCAGGACCAAGACACACGTGATGCATGCTGCTGTAACTGTTGTTATTGCTGTTACTTCTGTAAATATTGTTACTATTGTTACTGTTACTTCTGTAACTATGTTACTGTTGTTACTGTTACTGCTGTAAATATTGTTACTGTTGTTACTGTTACTGCTGTTACTTCCGTAACTATTGTTACTGTTGTTACTGTTACTTCTGTAAATATTGTTACTGTTGTTATTGTTACTGCTGTTACTTCTGTAACTATTGTTACTGTTGTTACTGTTACTTCTGTAAATATTGTTGCTGTTGTTACTGCTGTTACTTCTGTAACTATTGTTACTGTTGTTACTGTTACTTCTGTAACCATTGTTACTGTTGTTACTGTAACTGCTGTTACATCTGTAACTATTGTTACTGTTCACAAAAAGAGATGAATCAGTTCAATTAGATCAGAAGTTTGAACTGATTCACCTCTTCTTTGTGATTTCCATACCGGGATTATTGAGCATGCATCAAGACATATTGTTACTGCTGTTACTTCTGTAACTACTGTTACTGTTGTTGCCGCTGTAACTATTGTAACTGCTGTAACTGTTGTTATTGTTACTGTTGTAACCAGTGTTACTGTTGTTATTATTACTACTGTAATTGTTGTTATTGTTACTGTTGTTACTGGATATCAGAGCTGTTTTTAAAAAAGTTATTTTATCTTTTATTGTTCTTTTGTTATTTCTTGTGGATTCATTTCTGAGGCAGATATTACCAAACCCAAGACCATCATTCAGGTTAATCAGCAGAACACTCTTTTTTAATCGCGCTCAGAATAAAGACATTTGATTTTTTTTTTTACTTTACGGTTTATGCATTTGAAGAACTTCTCTACCGGTCTTCATGTTATGTAACGCTTGGTGAACAGTTTGTCCAACAGGTGGCAGTCTACAATAATAATCCTAACACAGGGGTTGGTGCATCCCACCTACCTCTAGTTACATATAAACTAAGAAAGACTAAAACGAAGCATGTTTTCTTGTTTTCCTCTCCTTCATATTTTGATGTTTTCACATGTTCCCTCCTGAAGCGCAGAGTGGGAGCAGACATCTGAGGGGTGGGGCGCCCGTCCCGCTTCGTTCTGTATCAATCATCTCTGCTTTATTAACGTTCTCTGTTTAAACCATCACGGTCGTGAGGTGACTGGATATCCAGGACACTGTCACTGGTTTTGCCCTGGTTTGTCATCCCGCCCCAGCCTCTGACTGGTTTGGCGGGCCTGCAGATGACCGTGTGGATAACATGACGTGAAAAGCTGCCAGCAGGTCTTCACGTTGGTAACCTGTTGGGTCCGCTTACAGCGAAGCTGTGCCGTGATTTGTCTGCCACAGCTGACAAGTGTTGGTTTGCCGTTTCTTATTAAAAGTTCCCCCTGAGGGTGTCAAATAATCCACAAAACCCGCTCAAAACAAAATAATTTGCGCTGACATCAGGTCCAGGCGACGCCACCACGCCTGCCTGCGTGAAAGCACGCCGGCGTGTGTTGATGTTCTCACATCCACCGGCAGTGATCCTCCGTAATGAGCCTGTCTGATGAGCACACATGGCCTGTCAGATGAACGGGCCTATTGTTAGCCCGCAGCGCACACACGGAGCCATGCTGAGGGAAGTCCGTCCTGCATTGGAAGCTGGACTCAGCCGTTCAGCCGGCAGTGCAGACGTGCCTGTGTGTCTGGGAAAGAGCAGGTTTCCCCTTCTGAGCCCCAGGGCTCAGGGTGGGAGAGTCTCTGGACTGCAGCCAAAGGACGGTGTCAGTAGTTACAGGAGGGGTCAGCATGATCCGTGCTCTGTCGCTGCTGTGCTCCCTGCGGCTCCTCCTGTAGTACAGCCGGGCTGAGGCTTTACTTGATGAGCCCCCAGCTTCAGGCTTCAGCCACCATCAGAGAGGAGCGCTCCTGGGCAGACACCACCCAAGCAGTGGTGGGTGAAGCACAACACCACCTTTATTTCTGAGGAGACTGAGGAGGGACAAGCTCCCCTAGAAGTTGCTGGTCAGCTTCTATGGAGGCACCTCAGGCAAGCTGCCCGACATCCTGGTCCAGAGAAGTCCTCCAGCCTGTGTTGAAAACAGCACAGGACACTGCTGGCACTGAGCTGCCAGCACTAGAACAGCTTCACAGTGAGGATGGCTGGGAGCATGAGGAGACATGACACGCCCTGGACACCATCTCTCAGCTCCTCCCTGATGGGCGGTGCTTCAGATCATCCTGATATCAACGGGACTGAGGTGCTGTCACCACGGGTGACCTGCAGCATCCACTCACATGTCACCTTAAAACACCATCTGTCCACTGCACCCTGACTACAGGTCTGCTGGTGTCTCTGCCCCTCAGAGGCTGTAGTTTATCACCGACTGTACTTCGGGCTGGTTCTAGGTTATCTTTATATTTCAGGCTAGTTTTCCCTCATTGGTATTTTATATCTCTCCTCTTTTCTATGTCTTTTTATTCTCTGTGTGCACCCTTTGAGGCTGTCACAGCTGCAGCCTCGCTGGGTTTGCAGATGAACAATGAAGTTCTCGGATCTTAAATCTTAACAGGATCACGCCTGTTCTTCACTGCACATGGAGTGGCTACATTGAGAAGCCTGATATGGGGATTAGAACTTTGACCCCTGTGTATGCACCAGGACGACAGCAACAAGACTCTAAACTCAAGACACAAGAACCTGCGGAATTCCCTGAATCCCCAAAGATCCAGCTCCACATGGCAGGGTGCGGCCAATATAGAGCCGACTTCACGGCGCTGCTCTGGCAGCAGGCGGGGGCAGAGGAAGAAGTAGTTCCGACACTCTGCGCTGCAAAATAGATCTGCGACTCTCTGACTCCGAGTGGTGTCCAGAACATTTCACGTATTCCGGCAAACAAGCGAAACACGCTCACAAGCTTCCCTGACGTGGGCGCGTCATGCTCCACAGAGATGCTCCGGGACGCTGCAGATCTCTGCTGAGATTTCCCTCTCCTCCCAGTCCTGACGGACACCCGGGCCAGACCGGACCTGTGTTTGCAGATGAATGCAGCTCCTCCACTGCTCCTTTAAAGGAGACTCAGTCACCCTGAGTCACCCTCCTCTTCATACCATCTGCATTCACAACAGTGAAGCCCCCCACGGCCCGGTGCACACACAGACTGCAGGTATACGAAGCTGGTTTACCTGCAGTCTGAGGGTCAGGGTCTGTGCACGGCTCTGCTCCGGGCTTTAACCTGAGGGGCCGGTGTCAGTGGAGGTGTCCTGGTCACAGGTTAGATCATCACCTGAGGCCACGGAGAGAGACATCCGGAGTCACTGACACGGGGCCTGCATATCTCAGGAGGCAGGGCGATCTAGTAATCGTTGTTGGTTTGATCCCCGGATCCTGTAGAATGCGTGTTGAGGGGTCTTTGAGGAAGACACTGAACCCGTAACTGCTCAAGTCCTGCAACCTGTCCGGGATGTTTCCCCACTTTCACCTAACGGGCTCTGGGAAAGGCTCCAGCATGACCCCATGACCCCATGACCTGACCCGGGATACCTGCTTGAGAATGGATGAATGAATGATGGATGGAGGTGGATGGGTGGACGTCCTGCCGTCTAAGGTGCTCAGGGAATCATGTATTCTCACAGACTGATTCCTTGCAGAAAGTTCCTGAATGGTCAGACTTCTTGATTCTCTCGAAACAAAAATGATTAATTGGTACAACTGAAGAATCACTGAGGAAGTGAATGGATCGATCAGTCAGTCAGACTGGGTTTGGCCTGGTCATCATCCAGGGATGAGGGTTTGTCAGTCTGAGCAGTGCGGTCAGGCTTGTTCTGAACCTCCAGGTTGACACAACACCAACCTCCGCTTCCCTAGAGGCTGATGTTGGCAGCCATGGGGTCTCACAGGGAGATGCTGTGGGGGAGCCTGAGGGGCCTTCGTGTTGTTCCCTCCTGACTCTGTGCTCCTGCATGTCTGCTTTACAAGACACGGGTCCAGATCAAACCGTCTTGGATCTCGGGACTATTTTCTATACACGAGGCTGATTTTGGGAACCAGATCACGACTTGGATTCATGACAACACGAGTGTTGGAGTAGTAACGTGGCGGATGAAGCGGCCAGCAGGACGCATCAGTGAGAAGTAGACCCTCCGCCGCTGCCTAGGGCCGGGTCGACGTGGTCTCTACAGGTGCAGTCAAAGTCTCAGGTTAGCTCAACCGCTTCAGGCTTACTTGCGTCTTAGAACCACACAGATCAGCTTCTTTTCTACTGACACACAGCAGAGAACCAACAAAAGGCGTGTTTATGCTGAGCGGGACGCAGACGCTCCGTGGAGCCGTGACTCGGCCGGCGGGTAGTGAGGCGGTGACCCAGCCTCCGTCCGGGACGCCCGGTGGGGAGTTCAGCGGCAGAGGCTCCGGCGGAGGGATATGACAACCAACGCCAGCTCGGTGCTGCGGCTCCGGCAGAGCAAACATGTCCGCCTGAGGGGAACTCGTAAGTCTCACACACAGAGGACGTTCTTCTGCCAGGTGTCGCCGCTCTAGACCACCAGCTCACCGCTGCCGAGGCGCGTCTCAGGAGCACCAGGCTGCCCTCGCCGCACCAGATCGCCCTAGTCGGAGTTTAATTTGGATAAAGGTAAAAACATCGCACGGAGTTCGGGCTGGTGAGAGAAGTTGGGAGTTTTAAGAAAAGACCCAACATGACGCCTCACACCGCGGAGCTGCGGGACGGAGGAGGGCGACGTCTGCTCTCAAACGCGTCTTATTATTCCAGACGTGGCCGCGACGACTCCCTCCGCTGTCCGCCTTCAGTGCCCACGCCGAGTGGACGGCGCTGCGGTTGCCCACAGCTCCAGTCACTGACCGCAGCTTCGCTCTTTAGCCTCGGCTAGCTGGAACGCGTTGACTCAGCCATAGGCGAGGCTAACTAAAGCTAGCATGGGTTGACGTTACTGCGCTCCCGCGATGTGCCATCAGAAAGCCACTTGGGAGAGAGCGCGAGGGGATCCTCCGTTACATCGCGCTGCCCTAGTAACGGCACGTTACGGTCCCAGGTCCCCACCGGAAACAGCCGAGCTGTACTTCCACCGTTACATCGCGCTGCCATAGTAACGGGACGTTACGGTCCCACGTCCCCACTGGAAACAGGTGAGCCATTGTAACGGCGCGCGGCTCAGTTGCGGGACGTCGGGTATTTTACGCGTCGTTGGTAACGCGACACTGGGGGTCGCGAGGTAACCTGTAACACCCAACCAGCGTCAAGTGACGTCGTCAAAACTTCACCTGACGGCTCTTCAGCATCACTGGGCTCACTACTCATGACGATCAGACACGCAACAGTGTCTGCCCACCACGGTGGTTTGGAATGTTATCGTTTGTCAGGATGTCATTTAAATACTCGCACGCTTGTTTGAGTTTATTGCCCGATTTGTATGTTTTCTGCTCTTGTTCCGTTACTTTTCTGTCTCTGTCTGTCTGCCTGCCTGCCTGTCTGTCTGTCTGTCTGTCTGTCTGTCTGTCTGTCTGTCCAGCTTTTGTCTGAGGTTTGTCTTTCGAGGATGTGCCACTGCTGTTGTCTCCAACGGATGTAATCTCCACTCTGCTCTCCACCCCACTTGTATTTGGAGCTCCGCTGTGGAGGTCTTTATTCAAACATCCTCAAATGGTTTCAGCAAGACGGTGATTAACAAAACACTGAAAATCCCTGTTAAGGTTACCTGATTATTTTGTGCTTTCTTCAGGTTTCCAGATTGCCAGGATGAATCCTCAGCAGCGGAGTGCCGCTATTGGAACAGACAAGGAGTTAAGTGACTTGCTGGATTTCAGTGCGGTAAGTTGGCTGTTTTCAGTTTCACATCTGTAACCTGTTGTTCTCACGGCTGAAAACTATTTCAACAACCAGTGTTCTTGATTCTGTTGATGCCAGAGCAGGTGTCGGGTTGGTCAGTTCACAGCAAACAAAATCCCCTGAAATGATAATCGACAGCTTTTGTTCATTATTACGAGTGCATCGGTTTCATCTGATCCTCTGCCGCGTGGAGTTGATAGTGCAAATTCATGTCTCCGGTGTTGCTGAGATGTTGCGCTGACCTCTAAAACAATGTGGATTTTTTTGTTGTCTTTGCAGATGTTTTCTCCGCCGGTGAGTGGGGGGAAGAACAGGCCCACCACCCTTGGGAGCAGTCAGTTCAGTGCATCAGGTAGGATTGCCGGCCTGCTTTAACCAGTGCTCTGTTGTGCGTTCTGCCTTCGTCGTTTTGTGCTGCGTACATAACTCCACTCTTTGGTTTGGACACTGTTGACCATGGCTCTCACTTCTTGGAGTGGGTCCGGGTTAATCTCCTACCATGGGGGACGGAGGGATGGGGTCTCATTTCAAACCGAGTGTGTTATGCATTTCCCACCTCTGTGTGAAGCTCATCTGCTCCATGCACATCTGGTGCTTGAAACATGAGCTCTCCACCTGGAATTGCGGTGGAGTGCTGTGGTGAAGATGCTGAACAAAGAGAGGTTTATTGATCTAACAGCCATAGCGTAGCTGTAACATGGTTGCTATTCCCCCAGCCTTGCGTCAGAAGCATAAGCCCATCTGATCAAATCTCGGCCGCTCTAATAAAGATGGGTTGTCAGTGTTGAGTCGGTGCACACACAGACGGCGAACCTGCGAGGCGGAAGGGGAGCGTTTCATCCAGGGCTCTGTGGTGAGCCCTATGAAAATGGACCTGCTGATTGGTTATATAACGTGTCTAATGAGAATCTCTGTGGAGATGAATCAAATCAGAGCTGTTTGTCATTGCGGTGCAGTCTGGGATTGCTTAAGTGTCCCGTTCGTTAGGAGCTATTTCACAATTTTAAATTCTGTGCATTGCAACCGGTAACCAGCCTTTCAGATCCTCCTCGTGCACACACACTCGGAGGTGATCTAAATGAGCCTCTTCTCTCCCATCTGAGCGTCTTTCATAGTGAGCTGGCCCGGTGTGCGGCCTCTGCCGCCGTGTCTTTTGCTCTAAGACCCTGTTTGCATAGATGGGTTGCTTGCTATAAACGCTGTCGGACATTAATCCAGAGCACATCTATTGTCTGATGTGGCTGAAGAGAAAGCCAACAATCGGCCATTATGTTTCCTCAATGCGTCTTCTGTGTGTGCCCACAAAGCCTCGTTGTTCTTATTCATCTCTGATAAGAAAGAGCCATTTGGTGGAGAGTGAACCGAGGCAGAGGACCAGGGCAGAGCTGTTGAGGATAAGCTGGGCAAGACTCGGGGATGAGTTTCAGGGCACCTCGCTGCTGCAGGGAGGAGGATGTCGTGTGCGCTGGTGCTCCCACTCGGCTTAATGAGGGACTTCAGATGGAAGTCGCTCCTCTGTGAGATCAGGTTGAATAGCGTTGTCTGACGTGTGTGTGTGTGTGTGTGAACAGTCAGGTGGCTTTGGTTCAGCGATTGTTGCTTCCTTCTGTTTTTGTTCTTCGTTCTTGTTCTTCTTCACCGTGTGATCACGGTGAAGATGTGAAACGATGGTCTGGTTTGGCTGCAGTCTGTTGAAGACAGAGTCCAGCTCTGCAGCGTGTTGCTTGAGCTGAGCCCGGGTCAGTTGGACCTTGTGTTTTAAAGGCAGCCATGTTGCTCTCACACACAATAGGCTAGAATTATTTTCCCTCCGCCCTCGATGATGTTCCCCTCGTCCCTACCGGGTGACACGCGGGGGATTAGACACAAGCCGAATCCGTTCGAGCTTGAATTTGGGGGCATTTTTAAGACCGCGTCCCTGTGTTTAGGGGCCGCGGTAGCTCGGTGGTATAGCACGTCAGACACTGACAAGCCAGAGGCAACAGGTTCAATCCCCCCAGCTCCATCTATGTCCGTGTCCACCCCACAACGTGGGGACTGATGGTGACACGTGAGACGGAGCTCCCTGTTAAGGCCACGTCTACAGGAGCGTCTTCCTGTAGGGAAACCGGTGTTCCAAAGCTCCGCCATAAGTTATGCACAGGGCGCTGTGTGTGTTTTCATGAAGACTGTCAGAAACCGTGCACTAAAATAAATGTCACCAAATCCTGAAGGCCTTGACGTTATCCTGCTGTGGTTTATGGTGATGGGTCGTACACACCAGTCATGCTCTACATAGTCTAGAATTTGTGTTTTTCTAGCAGCTAAGCCGTAAAGTGTGCCGTGTGCTCGATAGTCCGGTGTAGCAGGGTGTGGATGTAATGCGAAGAGCCGTCTTTGGGTCCTGGCGTGCACTCAGTGGGTTCCAGAATACACCAGCATCAGCACGGTGCTTTTTGTTTGGAGTAGAAAAGAAGCGGAGACCGTCAGGGGAATCCGGTGCTGCTGCCAAACACTCATTGCGTGTGCAGTGTTTTGTTGCGTGCCAGCTTTGTTCTTTTAGAGATGGGGAAAAAAGTTCAGATTAACATTTTTTTTCATGTGGGTAATTGTTTTTTTCTCACCACTTCCAACTGTGGATGCTTGAGGTCATCCGTTTGCTTCCTTTGTGTGTTTTTTTTTCATTTTTCTAGTTCTTTTTTTTTTTTTTAGTCTCACTGATATTTCACTACTTGACACTTATGTGTAACTTCATCCAGAGGCCCTTGAACAGACTTCACATTTGGACGGCGAGCCCTGGCTGTGAAACGGTTCAGATAGTCTGGTCATGTGGCATGACGTATCTCTCAATCAAAGGGATCCATCCTGTGGTGGAGAACCAAGAACACGAAAGATGAATACGAGGGTTGTTGTCCCCGCCAGCAGGACAGCCAGGAGAGAATAATAATCATTTTCAAATTAGTATTTAGCATCTTTCTCAGCTGATGGAGGTCTGCTTTCACATTTCACCATCAGTCCCCACACTGTGGGGCTGGACACGGACTTACAGTTAGCTCCGTAAATATTAGGACGGCAACACAGTTTTCACAGTTTCAGCCCTGTACACTACCACAGTGGATTTGAAATGAAACGGTCGAAATGCAATTGAAGTGCAGACTTTCAGCTTTAAATTGAGGGTATCTATATCCAAATTGCAGGAAGAGTTTAGGAATTGCAACAACTGTTCCACATGGTCTCCTCATCTCAAGGGACCAAAAGTAATAGGACAAATGAACATTATCACTAATAAAATGTTCATTCTTATTATTCTGTGGAGAAGCCTTCAGAGGTGATGACCGGCTGAAGTCTGGAACCCATGGACATCAACCAGCAGACGCTGGGTTTCCTCCTTTGTGGTGCTTTGCCAGGCCTGGACTGCAGCTGTCTTCAGTTGTTGTTTGTTTGCAGGTCTTTCTGCCTTCAGTCTGGTCTTAACAAGTGGAATGGATGCTCCATCAGACTGAGAGCAGGTGATGGACTCAACCATTGTGGAATATTCCACTTCTTTGCCTTGACTAACTCCTGGGTCACTTTCACAGTACGTTTTGGGTCATCGTCCATCTGTACTGGGAAGAACCGTCCAATCAGCTTTGCTGAATTAGTCTGAATGTGAGCAGACAGAATGTCCCTGCAGACTTCAGGCTTCACGTTGCTGCTTCAGTCTTCTGTCATATCATCAGTAAACACTAGTGACCAGTACCAGTGGAGGCCATGTGGGCCCCCAGACCATCACACTGCCTCCACCGTGTCTGACAGATGAGGTGGTGGGCTTCTGATCATCAGCCGTACCAAGCCTTCTCCAGACTTTTCTCTTCCCTTCAGTCTGGTACAGGTTGATCTGAGGGTCATCTGTCCATAGAAGGCTGTTCCAGAGCTGGGCTGGCGTTTTAGATGTGTTGTGGTAAACTCTAGTCTGGCCTTTCTATTCTGGAGACTCATGACTGGTCTGCACCTTGTGGTGAACCCTCTGTGTCTGCTCTGGTCAAGTCTTCTCTTTGTGGTAGACTTGGATAAAGACACGCCTACTTCCTGGAGGGTCTTCTGCTCTTCACTCCATGTTGTGAAAGGGTTCTTCTTGACCATGGACAGGATCCTGCCATCACCAACCTCTGTTGTGGTCCATGGACTTCCAGGCCTCTCTGTGCTGCCAAGGTCACCAGTGTGTTCCTTCTTTCTCAGAATGTACCAAACTGCTGTCTCTCTCTGATGGAGGTTTGATTTTTACACAGCCAGGATGGCCTGTTTCACCTGCACGGAGCTCCTTTGACCCCATGTTGTGGATTCACAGCAACAGCTTCAAAATGAAAATGCCCCACCTGGAATCAACTCCAGACCTCTACCTGCTGAACTGGTGATGAAGCGATGAGGGAATAGCCCACACCAGCTCCTCACACAGCTTTTGAGTCAATCGTCCGATTGGTCCTCTAAAACGAGAGGAGGAAGATTGTTGTAATTCCTGAACCCTTCCTCCCATTTTGATGTAAATACCCTCAAATTAAAGCTGAAAGTCTGCACTTCAGTTGCAGTTC
>OMLC01046596.1:0-13229 GCA_900302585.1 Regalecus glesne
AATAATTTGGAAGTTTTGACATAAATCCCTATTCACTCATCATCACTCTTGTTACACATAGGTACGTAACATTTTCCCGGTTACCCATCCTTCATACTGGGCACAAAATTCCAGCCTCCCAGTTACAGTTCGATGCAATTACCGTATTTCCTTAAATAAACGATGCAGTGTTTATGTTTTTTTCTAATGAATTTTGCACATATATTAGAGGGCAGCATTTAGAGACAAGGAAATTCTGAGGAAATAAGAGGAAAATAAGAGGAAATTCAGTAATAGGGCTGAATGACCAATCCTCATTCAGAGACAGAAACGGCAATCCTGAGCTCAGTCAAAGCTAACATGATGCTACAGTGAATTTGAGTGGTCATCTTTAAAAATGTACAGTCATTTATGATAGCTCATTGTTTCATTTACGACTGTGCTGTTTCCTGCCAAGTGGACATTATTAAAATGATGAATTTGCTCCGAAAACTGCTGTAAGTAACATCATGTTAGCTGTGGCAGAACGTTGGAGTCATGTTTTTGCCCTGTCCATTTTCTATGCCGACGCCATCAATGCCATTGAACTATAGATGCCAAGCTAGATTTTCATATCTAGTGTAATTAAACGGATGACTGTGAAAATGAAACCTACTTATGTAGTGCACATGGGATGATTATATAACAGGGATAGACCTCAAAATATCCCAAGTATTTCTTTAACAGTATTACTACTTACACACAGAGCAGGCCTCTTGGTGGGAGAGTCCTGCCTGCAGTGGCCGCCATGGATGCGGTGTCTCTGCACCAGCTCATCAGCTGAAGGGTCTGTCCAGAAATGGTCGGCAGTCTTCATCTTTGTGTACTCCAGCGCACAAGGTCCAACTGCCACAATGATGATATACACAGTTAAAGAGGACATACGCATACTGCAGGGTGCTTTTTCAAATCGATGTTGGGCTTCAGCTCCTCTCCATAACATCAGCATCCACAGAGAATTAGCCTGATAAGAATTATACATGAGACTTTTGCCATAACATTAGATATCTGAGTAAAATCCGATCATTGCAACTTAATTGGTACTCTCTGTACTTGGGAACTAAGGAATATTATTAGCCTGAGCCACGTTATAGCCATTGGTTTTTGAGGATCATGGTCAAAACTGTAAAAAAATCTCTTGAGTTTTCCTCTGGTATCTATCTGCATATAAACATGTTTTTGATGTTTAATATCATCCATCCATCATCAACCGCTTATCTGAAATCGGGTCGCGGGGGAACTGGAGCCTATCTCCGTTCTCATTGGGCGAGAGGCGGGGTACACCCTGTATAGGTCACCAGTCTATCACAGGGCAGAGCAGTTAGGGGAACAGTGTCTTGCTCAAGGACACCTCGACACGCTTCTCTGCAGGACTGAGGATCGAACCTGCAGCCTTCTGATCGCCAGACGACCGCTCTACCCACTGAGCCGTGCCGCCCCCTGATTTTTCCTTAATTTGTGAAATCTGAGTCCCCTCACAAAACAAAGAAAGCCTATAACCAAGGTAAAATTTCTCAAAAATGAAACTAAATTTTACAAACTGAATGACATAGATTTGTGATGACATGGTTAAATACCCAGCAAAGATGCAAGAATATGTCCATCCACAGGGTCCATCAGGACAGCCTCCTTTTCATAGAATTTACTAGAAGACAAGACAACATGGAGTGAGGATTACGTCAACATTGATATGCTCTTAACTTGACCAGGCAATCACATCATTTGGGCCCCTTGACTCACCTGCTGTTTTCCACAAGGTAAAGTACAATTTTGTCCAGCACCTTCTCAAATAAGGCTGTGCGGATCCATAGGTTTTTAACAGCTTGTGGAGTGAGACTGGGCAGTTTGGGCAACCTCCGCAAACTATCCTGGCTTTGCAAATTTTGGTTCCGTCTGTGGCAGGACAGCGTAAGCATCAAAAATTTACATTCACAAAGGCAAAAAAAACAACAAAGAACATGAAAAAAGATATTTTGGAATCACGAAAGACCCAACTGGCAACTGTTCAAATGACGGAAAAACGTTGTACTCAAGACCGCTATCGATCATAGCCCTTTTCATTTGTTCGGTTAGGTCTGCCTCCTAGCATCTGCTTCATAAACAAACAAAACTCCAACCGAGTGTACCCGACAACCTCAGTGATTCATGACTCACATCATTTTATGAATATGAATGATTTTGAAAAGCAATTAGAAATGAAAAAAAAATTCTCTTTTAAGGAAAGAGGACAGGCCTTTGATGAGATTGCTGTCACTTTGACAGAGAGGCAGAATAGCCTTTTGATGTGAGCTTTGATTTGTACAGTGATTTGTGAGGATAGGCTGTGTGATGTTTGAAGAGGGGCCAAAGGGGCCGTCTCACTTGGTCTCAATGATCTGCTCCAGCTCCTGGGCCTTCCTGCACAGATCCTCAGCTGGGGGGAAGCTCTTCCCCACTTTCATGAAGAGCGCCGCTATCTTGTTGCTCCGTAAGAAACCCGCTGCTCGCCGTTTTAACCCGTGAAGAACACATGCCTCCACCGCGGCTGTAAGGAGATATATAGGGTTGGAAAAAACACACCGTGGACATGTGCACTCACACATACACACCACATGAAAAATTCTCCAGTTCTGGACCAATATGAGTAATCATGGCCCATAAGCATAAAAAATATAAATGAACAGTTGATATCAGCTTTTGAACAATTAGCTAACCCGTAAGGAACAACCCTCTAGCCAACTAAGGTCTTGCACATTTCAGCAGGTTGAAAACCTTTCTACTTCTTTAATTTCAGTCCCCCACTGGGGCCAAAGTAGTTCAGTGGTAGAGCTTGATGTTGCCGGTTTGATCTCGCCGTGAGGCATCAGGATGGGTATCTGGCCTTGATCCCCTACGCTCCATCTAAGTCTATGTCCTCATAATCATGACATGTAAAAATGGACCTCTCACTTTCAGTCCCCCCACTATATGTTCAGAAGATAGTTGATAAAACAACCAGTAGGGGAAACGGCGACTGTTGCTGAAGTATTATCCTATACAACACTTTACATGGAATTGGCTACATGGCATAGAAACAAGTTCACCCGAGAATATCCCCCCTGCCACATGTTAGCAATGCCATGGACTGACAGATTCTACCGAGGGGATATTTTCCTTTAACGGTTTATAGTTGTGAATTTCACACTTCCCATATGCATATGTTAAGAGTGGCTCTAAGGACGGCTGTAAGACATTTATGCAGTAAGAAAACCCTTTTTTTCATATTAACTTCACACCCGTGCATAGCCCTCCTTTGTGTAAGCCTACCACTTATCCAATAAACTGTATTAAACATGCAAGCAACAGAGTTAAATAGCCATTTTATTGTTCAGGGAAAAAGACACAACAATAACACAAAAAAGACATCCATCTTGTATCTACAGCCTACGTGGCAGTACCTTGAGCTGTGTTGACATTTGAGTTCTCCTACAGGACTAATCCTGTGGCTCTGTTCACATGGGGTCAGAGGAAAGACTGGGGTTGTCATAGAAACCCATGTTGATGGAGCACTACAGCTCTGGGAGAGAGAGAAGAGGAGGGAGGGGCTGTGATTCATCATCATCAACATCCCTCTCTCTCTGTGTCTCTCTCCACATCTCTCTCTCTCTCTCTCTCTCTCTCTCTCTCTCTCTCTCTCTCTGCCATATATATATGGCATAGCTCAGTGGTAGAGTGTTTGTCTGCCAATTGGTAGATTTCAGGTTCAATCCTGTAGAAAGCATATCCAGCTGTCCTTAAGCAAGACACTGAACCCCTAACTGTTCCCTGGGTGCGACATGGTGGCTGTTCACTGCTCCTATACAATAGGATGGGTTAAATGTAGAGAATAGTAAATTTCTTCTTGTGGGACCGATAAAGGAAGGATCTTTAAAAAATATTTTAGTTAATTCTAAAATTGTAGCAATTCTGATGCCTGCTGTAGGGTTTCATCGAAATGCCAATGCTCTGACCATCCTACCACCAAGGACTACCATAAAATAGAGTAACTTGCAACATCTTTAGTAGCTCCTACAATTTCTACTTGTAGCAAAGCATCTCTGATGTTTGTTTCACTTCTACATCAAATATTTAGAAGGTTTCTCAATATAAAAAGGCTTCTGTGTATTTTTGTGAAAAAAATATCCATAATATAGAAATAAATTGATGAATTAATGTCACTGATAACCTTTAGCTGCATGAAAAGGGATGTAACTGGTGCTGTGGGCCAGATCAGTTTAGAAGAAATCCATTTCCCAAAAGTCTCCACTAGAGGGTGTAGTCGTACTGTTAATTCATAGATCTAACACACTGCAGTGTTTCTCAATCAGGTCCACAGGTACCATCAGTCCTGCTGATTACTGGTAGTTCTTTACATCCACCAGTTGTGATTAGATGCCACAACAGGGGAATGTAAAGAACTCTCTGATAGAATAGAAACCCTGCAGGTAGCGGAGGACCTGACTGAAAACCACTAGCTCACCTTACATGTTCTTCTTTTGTTGATTTGACACCTGCTTGCCATTAAACTTGAAATCAAATCAATTTCCATACAAAGCAGAGTCTAGATCAAATGTGTACATTATACTGAACAAAAAGCAAGACAAAGCCCTGAAGAGCGTTTGGTTTGTTTTGAAAGCAGATACTGATCAGACTTGGGAGTCCTCTCTATCTGGTGTACCAGACTGTAACATGACCATAGAGTGCTGTCTGTGGATCTCTGGCTTTGCTTGTGCTAAGTGGGTTGACAAGTTAGCACGGAGTTAAAATAACCAAGCTGAGATAACTTAGTCTACGATGCTGAAAGCTGCATTCCTGCTTTGCAGAAGATTGTTACTAATACAGCTGCATAATTTTGTCCCCAGTTTAACATGCTGGTCCAGGCTTCAACTGTACTTAAGAATAACTCCCAGTTTGTTAATGCTGAAAGGGGCGGCATGGCTCAGTGGGTAGAGTGGTCGCCTGGCGATCAGAAGGTTGCAGGTTCGATCCCTGGTCCTGCAGAGAAGCGTGTCGAGGTGTCCTTGAGCAAGACACTGTTCCCCTAACTGCTCTGTCCTGTGATAGACTGGCGACCTATACAGGGTGTACCCCGCCTCTCACCCAATGAGAATGGAGATAGGCTCCAGTTCCCCCTGCGACCCGATTTCGGATAAGCGGTTGACAATGGATGGATGGATGGATGTTAATGCTGTGGACACTCAGAAGAGAGAAGCTCAAGAAACTTTTGACTTGAGTAATGGTCCAAATAATCAGTTAGACTGTCCCTGCCCCATCACAATGCAGCAGTGAATAAGGAGAACACTAATGCATGCTATATTGACAGACCCTTGATCGGTTTGAAGTCAGGCTCTTCTGAGTGTCACCATCACAACAGCAGAAACTAATTTTAAAAAGATGATTGAATCCATAACTGATAGTGAACAGTGCTATTGATGATCTGAGCTGGATTAGTATTAGACAAATGTTTGTTCTCACAGAGCAGAAGAAAACCAGTCAAGGACACCACAAGCTTTACAAACTCTGTGTGTAAAGTGCTCAAGAATAAGAAAGTGATAAAATGTATTAAACTCCACGATGAGTGGGAATTAAGACAGGATTTTTGCACATCAGTTGCTTAAGGCAACCAATTTGTAGAGAGCTGTCTCAATAGAAACCTTTAAACCCATAATGAAACCTCTGAAAAACAGCATTCTTTCTCATAATAACAACAGAATGACTTGCTGTCATCTCCTCCAGTCTGGATGGTGGTTAATAAACAGTCTGTGTTTGCATGGGGCATTAAGCTCATGTGTAGGGTTCTTAAAGAGAGGTCCAATAGGAGCATTTATAAACTTGGCCGAGACAAAACTAGAGGACAGGGAGGAAAAAGTAATAGTCCGGATGAATGAGGAATTACTACATATTCATCTGGATATTCAGCGACTAGAAGAACATTGAAGATTTCCTCATGGGTGAAATCTGGGCTGAAAATAATAAATAAATAAATAAATAGATAGATAAATAAATAGATAGATAGATAAATAAATACATAAATAATCCATCCATCGTTAACTGCTTATCCAAAGTTAGGTCACAGAGGTAGCAGGTCAAGCAGAGGACCCCAATCTCCTCTTTCCCAGGCCACATCAACCAGCTCTGACTGTGGGATTCCAAGACATTCCCTGGCCAGCATAGATAAATAATCCCTCCACCTGGTCCTTGGTCTACCTCATGACCTCCTCCCAACTGGAACACCTCACTAGGAGGTGCCCAAGTGTCATCCTTACTAGATGTCCAAACTACCTAAACTGGCATGGGTTAACCCTAACCCTACTAACAGGTTGAGAATAGCTACCAGAGACTTAAGAGATGTTACAGGTCAACAAGTTAACAATTTAAAAAATAGACCATAATGGCACATCCTATTCATGTATCTTAGGTAAACCATTCAGAATAGGTGTAGCTTCCCTTTCGTATAATCAATTGTACAAAATTGTGTTCATGCCATTGGGTGTGCTGGAAAAGCTGAGATGCATACTTTCCAAACGCTGTGTCTCAGTTGTCCAAACCAAAACACTGAGCCATTAATTGGTCCACCCCAAAGATTAGGTCGCCCAGTACTAAAAGAGCAATGTAGTATATGTACGCTGCTCAGTGCCAGGAGGATTGCTATGACTTGTAGATCAGGGAAACCAAAGAGATACTGGCCAAGAAGATAGCAGAAGAACTAATATGTCAGGCTAGGACTCTGCAGGCTGCACCTATCTACAAACAGCGCACACTCTTTCAAGGATCAGGATGTACACATCCTTGATAGGGAGGAACATTGTTTTGAACTGGGAGTCAAAGGAGCAATCTATGTGAAGAGGGGATAGGGAATTACCATCTTGGAACCAAAGTGGCTAAGAGTACATTCATCACTATTTTACAATAATGTGACTGCAACTATTCTCCGATTCTCTGTGTACAAGTTATCATTGAAATCCCAGTCAATGGCCAATTTACATATGAAACCAATCATTGCTTTTGGCCCTTATGCAACTCTATTGTTAACAAGGGTGGGGTGCTTGCTGTCAGCTTTCACCGAAGACGTCACCTGTATGCGCAATGAAACATGTCTCCCACTAAATATTGTGTCCAGCTGAGCTGATTCAACTTTTTGCAATCATATCCTCTTCTTGACTTGACCATAAATGTGAAGTGAGTTAGACACTTAATGAAAATCAACAAAATGTCTTCATTCCCCAGAAGAGGCTGTCCTTAAAATCCCCACTGCATACAAGTCCTAGTAGAAGCAGAGGCTGTGGCAGTGATCAGGGGCAGCAATGCCAGGTGTAATAGGTCAGATTAATGCTTTGCATTAGCTTTGGCCTCCTTCCGTCTGAGCAGGGAAGTGGACTTCTGTCAAAGCATCAAATTCATTAAACAGTATAACCAAAGGTTAAGTGGGATTCGGCAGGTGGGGGAACCCTAAATTTCAGTGTAGTAGCAAGTGGTACTCACAGCAGAGCCAGACTAGGTCCAGAGAAAATGTGCAATTTATTAAATTAACAATAAATTATTTAATATTAAAGATATGTAATGATAAAGTAATTATGTAAGATACAATCTCATTACATAATTTTCAATACTATGTGCCATTATAATTAATGGACTGACATAGATTTGTAAAAATAAAAAAACTACATTTGTAGATATGTAAAAGTTAATAATAAATGTCAGTTAAAGTTTTACAGAGATTTGTAAAAATGAACAACAAAACCTATGAGGGTAAGTGTCTGTGTGTGTGTGTGAGGGGGGGCACACTTAACCGGTGTCCAGCCTGTAGCTAAGGTGTGCGTTTGTGAGGCTGCAGCTGTGGCTACTCAGGGCTGTGTTGTGGCTCTGGGCTGGGCTGTTGCTCTGAATCTGAGGTTTACTGCTCTTTAACATGTTAGCAGATGTTGCATGCTCTATCATGCACTCGTGGCAGCTTTCCAACCCCCTAGCCATAGTGTAAAAGTTGAATTTGGAAAGTGATACTAAAGACCATCATCATTTTAAGTTCAAATTGATGACTGCAACCCTTAACCTAACCTAACAGTGACCATGGAGACCGCAGCCTAGCCTGCACCGAGCCAAATTACTGTCAACTTTACCACAATGCTGAAAACTACCCATTTCCACAGCCTGCAATTGTTTTAACTGTCCATTATTCTCACACAGCCTTTGAACCACAAGTTTATCTGTGTGCATGAACGCAATATTAGGAAAGACTTCGGAGTGGAAAATGGAGGATGTGTGCTGAGTGTGGGGGGGGTGGAGCCTTGAGGTGACATTAGTCTCTGATTTGATAAGCATCTTGACAGTATCCAATGATGTCATCAGCTGGAAGGAACATCAGGCTACCTGCACGGAGCACACGAAATATGAACTAGCCTAACATTATTATGTAAGAAACTGCCAATCAGATTTATTTAATTAATTTGAAGGTGCAGGAACGCTGTTTTGGGTCACTCTGGCCCACGTTAATCCCTGGGTATAACACCATTGTCAGAGGTGGAGACCTATCCAATAAGGCTTTTAGACTGCCACAGAGGGTGTGCAGTCAATAGTAGCATTATCTCTCCCATGACCGGTTGGTCCTGGTGGCAAGGGCTTATTACCAGGACAACCAGCCTCCCAACATGACTGAGGGAGGCTGCCAGAAACTTCAGACTATCAATATCCTGCCCAATGTGTGCCACGACCATGTTCCTATTCTCTCAGGGCATGCTCCCCTAGGGTTTTTCTCAATAAACTTCCCACAAGGCATCAGGACATTAGTTGGTCATGAACTGCCTCTGGTGACCGCTACAGCCCCAAGATCTGCTACCAAGTTACCCTGAGGTTGCGAGGCACCCAGTTACCATAAGTGAACATGAGGAGGCCTGGCAGAGAATTTGGCAAAGGAGATGTTATGTACTAGCAGGCGAAGATTGATGCACTGGGCTGCTTCCTTGTCATGACAAAGGCTGGCCAGTGGCAGCAAGCTGTGAGCAAGAGGTTAGAAAGCAGGCAAGTGGGATGCAAACTTGCATCTTCTTTAACTGCTGCAGTACTGCACTAGATGTACCACATTGCTCTGTGTGAGTTGAGCACACAAACACACACTCGCGCAGAACTGACACACATACACATCCATGCATGCATGGTTGCATACACACATGCACAAACACTCACAATCATTGACTCACATCCACATACACACAACCAAACTGTTGTGAGCTACCTGCAGAGAGAACAGGGAGACTTTCTCCCCACAGCACTAATCCCGTTTTTGTTATAATTGTAAATTGAAAAAAATAGCTTTTTAATTGTCACCCAGTGGGTAATTATGTGGTCCAAAAATAGCCCTGCACATTTCAAAACACTTACAGGAAATAATTCAACCAGATTCACCAGGCTGTCACCTGCAATAAGGGGGTGATCCCCCACTTTCTATATGGGGCAGTGTTTATCTAACAGAGGATTCAGCTTACCAAGCAATTATAAGAATACTTGGGAATGGGTGAATGCTACAGAGATAGCTGGGATGAAAAAAAGAAAAGAAAAGTGAAACTACGAGAAACAAAGTGACTCACCTCTCCCCCTCACTGACCCTCTTCACATGTGCCAAGGTCAAAATGAGTTCAGCTACGTTACACACAGAGTCTCAGGTAACCCCTGAAGTCATCCTAGGTCACTGTAAATCTCCTGTTCCTCAGCCTCTCCACCCTTGGGAAAAACATCTGTCCCTGCGGAAACATTGTTTGGGCATATTGTTATTTTCTTGGACCACGAAATGAACAGTGTACATGTAGTATGGTATAGCACAAAACAGGCATTCCCAGGCTTGGGGTCAGAGTCCCCATTGAGGGGGGTCTCCCAATATAGAAATAGGGTTCTTGGAAAAGTTCCCAAATTAAATTGGGATGACTGTAATGATATCCGATCACTGTTTTGAACTGTACAAGAGTCAAACAATCTGATGGGTCAATGACAGGTTCCAGCTGTGCTGCTAATGCCTATAAAGTGTGACTAATCATGCTTTGTCACCATGTAATTTTCTCTGATAGCTAAAGATGGAATCATATAAACATTTTTGTGCACTTCTGTTCTTCTTCTAATGGGGCAATGTTCAGGAAAAGCCTCTCCAGGCAGTGCAGATGTGTTGGTGACCATTTTTGCAAAAGCAATAGTTTGCTCAAGGGTGTTCTCGACAACAATCACTGATACAGTGGGACGGAGACATAATGAAAATACAAGCTGACGGCATAACTGATTGAATGAAAGACATACTTAAATAACTGGTGAACATCATGACCATTATTGAAGACATATTTATATTTAGTCAATGAACGTTGACAAATTGTGGAGCTTAGAGTCATGGATAGTGATGAGAGTAGTAAGTGCAGATTGGAAATGATCTCTTTACTTTTTATATTGTGGAAGTTGTGGATTAGGAAAATGTGCTATCAACTGTTTAAGAGTCAAAATAAAACACTCTGTTTATTCCAACAATAAACAACCGAAATATTTTGGTTGTTGCAGCAACCAAATATCATCACCCCCTCGGGTGTATGGGAGATGTAGTTGTGTAAATGTAAACACAAGAACGTGGGAGGGATCCCTGTAAATTATATTAAATATTACTCTTGTGTTTTTGAGGTTGTCACACACATCGCCCAGAATTCACAAGAATTGGCCATGTAAACGGCTAGAGGGCCAAATGACCTGCTCAAAACTAGACCGGGGCTCCTGGGCAGGCAGAGGGTGTAAAGGAAGCTAGAATTGGGCGGGCTTCAGGGGGCAGGGATAGAGGCATGCTGAGGGAGGTCTACTGGGAGGGCAGCTGTGGCGTGGTCGACGAGCCACCCTCTACTGAACTGCCCAAATCCAGGTGGGCTGGTTTGAAGAGATCCAATGAGATACAATCTGGGTGGGCCCCAATGTTGACAAAAGCTTTGTCATTGGACACCAAAACGTGGTAAGGACCTTCATAGGGTGACTTAAGAGGGTCCCAATGAGCATCATGATAGATGAAAAGACATTCCACTGCTTGCAGGTCAGGTGGAATGCACACATGGGGTAGACGGGATAGACCGTGCTGCTAGCTTGGGATCAGCCAGAAGGCTTTGGTCTTGTCCAGGAGAGAAAGGTAAGTAATGTTTACTTATATAGCACTTTTAAAAACACATGGTTACAACATGCTTTATATACAGTCATAATAATAAGAATAAATGGATTACATAAATAAAATTAAAATCAAAGAAACCAAGGTAAAGGCTTTGTCTAAAAAGATGTTTTTTTAGAAGGTGCTGAAAACAGTCCTAAGATTCCCCAAATCTTATGGATTGGGGAAGATTGTTCCAGAGTTCTGGGCTAAAACTGCAAAGGCACAGTCACCCTTTATTTTGCAGCTGGAGTGGGGGATGGATAAAAGACAGAGGTTTGAGGATCGGCAAGGTCAGGAGTTAAATGAGGAGTGAGAAGATCAGAAATAAAACAAAGGGAAAAAATTAATCCGTGCTTTCAATGTAATCAACAAGCTCTTGTAGGTTATTCTGAATATTACAGTAAGCCAATGAGAAATGCAAGAAGTGCTAGTTAGTAAGTAATCTGGCACGATGCTGTTCGTGTTCTAACCAGGGAACCATAGCATGCGGGCCAAAATCCCATAGAACCCCAGAGGGGCTGGCCGAAGCAAGGAGGTCCTCCTTAGGTGTGGTTTTGAGTACCGGCATCACCCACAGCAGGCTATCCACCCATTCTGGAGATTGGCCCTGAACACAGCCTTCAGAGAGCAGTAAAAATAATCACAAGTCATTAGCTTGTGGGTGATAAGCTGCAGTACAGTGGACTGAGATGCCTAACTTCTGGGTGATGGACATCCAAATCTCTGAAGTGAACTGTGGCCAATGGTCAGAGGATAGGTCTAATGGGACACGGAACAGGGCATTGCAGGTGCTGATAAACACAAAGGCCATTTCAGTCATGTCAGCAAGTGGTTCTGTAAACCATTTAGAAGAGGTGTGAATCTTCTGGAGGGGGAAATTGGCCACCAGGTCCACATTCATGTGGTCAAAATGAGAAAAGTCATTTTTGGCAGTGAGGGTACTAAACAAGGTCAGTGCTGCTGAATCACTGGTCTCACAATATAACGCGCTAAACTTTTCACCATCAACCAGCCAGCAGTTCCTCAGATTCCCCAAAAGACTCTGCACATACAAAAACGAGGGGTCCATTTTTACATGTCACAATTAGTCCCCATGTTGTGGGGGTGGACACAGACTTAGATGAAGCTTGGGGTATTAGGGGAGGATGCCCTTCTTGACACCCCTGCAACATCTGGCTTGTCATTTTCTGATGCAACCAGTCTACTGCTAAACTACCACGACCCACAGGGGGGGTCGTGGTAGCTCACAGGGCAGAGAGGAAAGGAAAACCACCTTATTTCTTCATTGTATTCCAATAAAATCTGTCCTCTGAATTTAACCCATCCTATTTATGTCCATGTCCACCCCCACAACATGGCGACTAATTTAATAACCAATTGTTAGACCAAAAATGCACCTGGGATTTAGCCCATCCTATTGAATAGGAGTAATGGGCACCTGTAGCACCAGGGGAACAGTTAGGTGTTTAATTGTCTTACTCAGAAACTTCAATATTTTTTAAAGGAGCAAGGGATTTAACGTCTAACCTTCTGATTACTAGATGACCCACAAAGCCACATCAAGGAGGAGGGGGAAGACTTTTGCTAACACAAAGTCCCAGGGAAAATCCTGGCTTGCAGAAAACATTGTAATGGAGTGTCTCCCAAAAGTAGGGACTATGCTACCATTGGCGTCCTCAAGTGCAGGGATGTTTCCTTGATCTAAAGTATGGTTTAAGGAGATCAGACCGGCATTGATAGGGCAAGCCTATTTAAGATTTTATAAATTGGCAGAAGAACCTTTAAATCATACCTATTTTTATAGGAAATCAATGAAGGGAGGCAAAAATTGCTGTAATATAGTTTTCTAGTTTTCTTTAGGTGCTGGCGCGTGGCCGACCTTAAAACAGAACATTCATTATAATAACCAAGTCTGGATGTCACAAATGCATATATTGTATTCACTGTGTCAGCCATAGACAGGCAGGACTGAATTCTCACAATGTTGTGCAAGTTAAAAAAGGCAGTCATGGTGACTTCTTTAATGTGCCTATCAAAGGAAAGGATGGAATCAAATGTA